>WOXC01005358.1:0-163855 GCA_011680675.1 Gymnobelideus leadbeateri | reverse complement strand
TTAGAGGAAGGTGAATCTTTGTGTCCCAATGCCTGCACATCTTATCTCCCTATTACAAGCAAAAGAGTATTAATAATAGTATTTATATATATTTGAAACATTTAAAGTTACGACCTCGAATTTCAGATCCATTTCCTTCCTCCCTTCTCACCCATTCCCTCTGGGGAGATAAGTAATTCAGTATATGTTGTATATGTCTAGCTATGCAAAACATTATCATAGTAGATATATTGTACAAGGCTGCTTATAATTCCCTCCCACTCATCCCACCCCCCACCTGGTCCATTCCCTACATGATCCTGTCCCTCTTCTATAGTGGGTACTTCCAACCTCCCCTCACCCCAAGGATACCCTCCCATCCATCATCCCTCCTCTCATCCCCCTTCCCCCTATCCTGCTGCAGGTTGAGATATCCCATGTAGTATGTATGTCATTTTCTCCCTGAACCAAATTCAATGTGAATGTGGTTTTGCCTTTTTAGCCTTCCTTATTCTCCCCCTCCTTTGTAACCACTTCCCCTTGCTTCTTCTGCATGGGATAGTTTACCCTACCCTGTCTCTCCCCATCTCCTCTTGCCACTTTCCTCTCTCACTTCATAATTTCATCCCTTGAGTATTCTCCCTTCCCAACAAATTCAACCTATGCCCTCTATCCATATATAACTGTAACCATATACACACACATTCACATATGTATTCATATGACCACACACCCTTCTTCCATTACTTTCATAGTGAGAAAGATATCATCAGTCACAGTTATTGCTTTTCCATATAGGAATGTAAATAGTCCAACTTTAATAAGTTCCTTCTGATTTCTTTTCCCTGATTACCTTCTCAGGCATCTCTTTCTTCTTGTGTCTGGATGTCAAATTTTCTATTCAATTCTGGTTTTTTCCTCAAGAATGCTTGAAAGTCCTCTATTCCACTGAATGACCATATTTTCCCCTGAAACAAAATACTAGGTTTTGCTGGGTAGGTGACCCTTGGGTTCATTCCCAGTTCTTTTGCCCTCTGGAATATCATATTCCATGCCCTTTGATCCTCAGTGTAGAAGCTGCCAGGTCCTGTGCTATTCTGATTGTGTTTCCACAATATTGAAATTGTTTCTTCCTGGCTGCTTGTAGTATTTTCTCCTTGATCTGGGGATTCTGGAACCTGGCTATAATATTCCTGGGAGTTTTCTTTGGGATCTTTTTCAGGAGGTGATTGGTGGATTCTTTCAACCTCTATTTTGCCCTCTGTATCTAAAACATCAGGGCAGTTTTCCTTGAGAATTTCTTGAAGGTGATTTCTAGGTTCTTTCCTTGATCATGGCTTTCAGGTAGTCCAATAATTTTTAAATTGTCTCTCCTGGATCTATTTTCCAGGTCAGTGGTTTTTCCCATGAGATATTTTCACATTGCCTTCTAATCTTTGATTTTTTTGGATCTGCTTAACAGCATCTTGATTTCTCATAAAGTCATTAGCTTCCATTTGCTCCAGTCTAACTCTGAAGGAATGAATCTCCTCAGTGAGCTTTGGAGATTCTTTTTCCAGTCTGGCAAATTCTCGACTTTAAGGCATTCTTTCTCCCCTCATTGCCCTTTGGGCCTCCTTTGCCATTTGAGCTAGTCTATTTTTTTAAGGTGTTGTTTTCCTCAGTCAGGCTGTTGACCCTCATTTCATACTTTTCCTGCATCCTTCTCATTTCTCTTTCTAATTTTTCCTCCACTCCTCTTATTTGATTTTTAAAGTCCTTCTTAAGGTCCTCTATGGCCTGCAACCCACTCATGCTTTCCCCTGGGGCTTTTGGAGCAGGACTTCTGATCTCACAGTCCTTTTCCCGCTCTATGCCCCCAAAATAGGAGTCTAGGGTTGCATTTTTCTGTTTCCTTTGCCTTGGCATGTTGCCACTTAATTGCTTGACTTTTGGGCTTGTTGCCACACTATAGCTTTAAGGCCAGATAGAGGAATTTTCGTCCCAAACGTGTGGGGGGCAACTTCCGTTTCTGGCAAGCTGTAAACCCACCCATGACTTCCACCCTAGATCACAATCCAGATTCAGGGAGGTTAAAGCAAGAGCGACACTTCAAGACTGATCACTGGATGTTTCCATCTGGCACCAGTAGCTTTTTTAAGGCATTCTTCTCCTCCTTGCCCTTTTGGGCCTCCTTTGCCATTTGAGCTAGTCTATTTTTTAAGGTGTTGTTTTCCTCAGTCAGGCTGTTGACCCTCATTTCATACTTTTCCTGCATTCTTCTTATTTCTCTTTCCAATTTTTCCTCCACTTCTCTTATTTGATTTTTAAAGTCCTTCTTAAGATCCTCTATGGCCTGCAACCCGCTCATGTTTTCCCCTGGGGCTTTTGGAGCAGGACTTCTGACCTCACAGTCCTTTTCCTGCTCTATGCCCCCAAAATAGGAGTCTAGGGTTGCATCTTTCTGTTTCCTTTGCCTTGGCATGTTGCCACTTAATTACTTGACATCACTATCAGCTGACTCCTGACGTCAGAAGGTGGGAGGGGGAGAGCCAGGAAGAGGCAGCAAGCAAGGAGGTTTCCCAGAAAGCTAGTGATTCCCAGCCAAACGGAGCTTAGCTTCACAATGGAGTCTGTTCACCAAGTCAGTCCATGGGGCTCTCAGGTGTCTGCTCATTTAAATTAGAATGGGGCTCCTGCAAAGTCTGGTCTCCAGAGGATTAGGGGGATGTTTGATCCTGTAAGGGCAGATCCACCCTGCAGGGAAATACACTTAAAATTTGCATTAAAGGTGCTAGTTTTAAGAGCTGAAAGAAGGAGAATTCAGGGCAACTGAGTCAGAATTACAGTCTGGGGGTTGCGAGCTAAGATGGCAGAGTGAAAGCAGGAACTTGGCCTGAGCTCTGACTCCAAACACCTCCAAAACCTGTAGAATATGACTAAACCAGTTTTAGAGCAGCAGAACCCAGAGTGACAGAGAAACACATGCCCAGCTGAAGGCAGCCCAGCAGGCTGACAGCAAGGGTCCATCTAGCACAGGGAGCTGGGTGCCCAGTGCAGTCCTACAGGAGCCCTGTGGTCTGGCCCCTGCCCCCCAGTGAGCCTTGGTAGCCTTGCCGCTCCTGGCCTGCAGACAGTAGGGGACCAAGCCACCATTCAGAGGGTAAGTGCTCTTGCTTGGACCTGCTTGGATCGGGATCATGGTCTGGGCTGGAGGTCCTGGGGTGAGAAACGCCAGTGTGCCAGAGCTTGTGGGGGCTGTGGAGAGGGCCCCCTCCTCAGCCCTCTGACAACAGCCCGGACAGCTGGGAGAACCTCAGGGATTCAGGATTCCCCTCTTCTCTGGCACCGTAATGGGCTGGCAGGGATGCTTTCTCAAAGGGAAGCTTCCTGCAAAGGCTGGATGGTTTTGCATTGCTGAGACACAGGTCACTCCCTTACAGAAGAGCCCCTGGGGTGGGCTGACCCTGTAAAACCAGGCTTTGCAATGCAGCCTGAACTGTGCTCACCCCCACCCCCAGCCTGCTTCATAGCAGCCCTGCCCCCACCCAGACTGCACTCTTGTAAACCTTCCTTCCTTCTCTCTGTTCTGGCCACACGTGTAACTGCCTTTGTTCTTGGCTCCTGGAGGAGATTCATGGGAACTGATGGTGGCTTCTGGAGCCCAGGCACTGGGAGAAGGGCAAGGGGGTGGGGGGGACTTCCTGGGGGGGGGGTGCCCTCTCTCAGGAGGAAGCAATACCCTCATCTCTGCTCCCCAGGCATGGCACTGCTCTTTCCCACACACACACAGCCTCTGTTCCTGGTGCATGCCCTTCATTCCTCTCCCTTTCTAAGCCATGTTCTCCCTTAGTTCTATCTTTAGTAATTCTTACCCTAACTTAGCATGACCTTCACACACACACACACACACACACACACACACACACACACAAAAACACACACTCATGCATACACACACAAAAACACAAGCACAGACACACAAACACAAGCACACACACACAAGCACACACAAAGACACACAGACACTCAGACACACATGCACACACACATACACACACACACAGAAAGAGAACACATACCCAGCCCATTAAATTTTATTTTGCAACAAGCTTTTCTCTCTGGGCAGGTGGGTGTTTAAAAGCAGTGGTTAAATTTGAATTTTTTGGACTTGCATTCCTTTGGGGACTAAGAGTGACCCCACCCAAGAAACCTGGACTCAGAGACTGACTGGCTGAAGCTGCTTTGGGCTTAGCAAGTGTGGAATTATTCATACTGGCAGGAATTTTATTCTAATTTCTCCTGTACTCTTTCTGGAAGTTTTTCTTATTTTAACACCACTCTGAATTACCCTGAATCTCCATAGATCATTGGTCAGAGCAGAGGGTGGAGTTTTTCCTGAATGGGGGAGAGCCAGACAAAAGGCTGGGAGCTGAGAGCTGGAGGGTCTTGTGAGTGAAACCCCCAGGAGGCCAGTGTCACTGGATGGAGGAGGAAATGTGGCAGAGAAAGGTGTAAGAAGACTGGAAGTGTGAGAGAGCCAAACTTTTCAGGGCTTTGAATGCCAAGAGGAGCATTTTATATTTGCCCCTGGAAAGAGGAGGGAGCCATTGGAGTTTATTGAGTGGGAGACAGGGGTGATGTGGTCAGACCTGGACTTTAGGGAAATGATTTTGGAGCTGGACCAGAATGGGGAGAGACTAGAGGTAGGCAGAGCCCCTCCCCAGGCAGCTATTGTGGTAGCCCAGGGTTGTGGTGATGGCCTTTGGATAAAAGCTGCAGGAGAAACCTTATGGTGGAATCTAAATCTGAATGATGCTTATTCATTATTTTGTAAGGCCTGAGTTAGTGGGAAGGGGAGCTGGCTACCAGTCTTTGTCTCCTCCCCTCAGGCAGAGAAGAATAACTAAGATCTCTGGGGAGCCCTAAGTCTGATCCAGTCTGGGGCAGGGGCTGGTCTGGGATGGGACCCCCCAGCCCAAAGGAAGGAGGGGTCTCTTCTTCCCCCTCTGCACATGCAGGTGCCAGGTGGGTCTGAACAAGGGCCCCTCCCCACACCCCACTTCTGCTGGCTGCCATTTGCATCAGGCCTCATCTGCCCCCTCTGACCATGCTGAGTGTCCTCCTGTCACATCCCAGTGGTCCAAAGGCGCCATACTGTTTTACCATTGGGTCACAGCTGCCTGACCCACAGGTCTCACCCTCAGTATCAGGTGGAGGCAGAGCTCTGGGTCTGAGGCCACTGAGGCTCGGACTGGTCTCCTCCCATCTGGCCTCCCAAGCCCCTTCTGCCTCCTGGGTCCCTGAGGAGGATGGGGGAGGGACATGAGGCCATACAGAAGGAGTTCTAGAGGGGGCAAGTCCTCTTCCTGCTCAGAAGTTCACTCTAAGCCTGCCCCTCCTCCATCCCTGCCCCTGAGGTAGAGTCCCTTCCCTGAGGGCACTGTAGGACAGGGCCTTTATAAGGGCTGTGACAGCCCCCTTTCTGTCAATCCAGCATCCATCCTAGGAAGAGAAGGCAAAGTCAGATATCTCTCTCACCCTGAGATTCTTCTCTCCCCCCAGCACAGCTTGCTGAAGACCAAACCTATTCCTAGGGGAGAGCCTAGAATTAAGGAGAATGGCCCCTCAGGCCCAGAGACCCTCATCCCAGGTGAGTATAGTCCATCCACAGACCTGACCCTCATCAGCAAAGGTGGGATCCAAGAGAACCAAGGAACTGTTATCCCCCTTTGCAGAAGGGGAAACAGGCTATCAGAGATGAAGTAATTTGCCAAGGGTCACACAGCCCCCAAGTGTCTGAGGCCTGATTTGACCTCAGGTCTTCCATCCAGGTTCCCCTTACAGGGATTCAGATGAAGACCCTGGAATCTTTAACCCAGTGCTGCAGTCACCCCAGGTGCTGGCCCACAGAGAACTGGAATAAAGGCTTAGTGAAGGAATGTTAAATGAACAAAGTTTGTCATGTGCTTGGGGTCCTATATGGGCCTTCCTGCCACCCCACCTGAGGCCCAGGCAGTAACAGTGACTCAATTCCAGTGACAAGGAATAAGGGTGGGGACAGGATCTGAACCTAGGACTCAGGAATCTCAGGCCTGTGGGCAGTGGGTTATTTCCCATTGTTCTGTATTAGCTCCCACACATACATGTGTGTACTGAGACATGCATGTGGACCCTGTGGGAAAGCACAAACCATCTGAGAAGGGAGAGAAATAAAGCCTCTGTCCTTGAAGAGCATCCATTTTCAGGTGGAGTGGAGGGCATAGATTTGCAAATCCTTGGCCCTTTGAGAGGGCAGGACCCAGGAACAGCTTGTTTTCAGAATGTTCTGATGTTCCTGAAGGTGAAGGAGGCCCAGGTGAGGGGGAGGACATTCCAAGCTTCAAAGATAGTCATTGGGAAGGCCCAGGGTCAGGGGCTGGAGGGGCTGGGTCAAGGATCTGCCAGGAGGCCAGTGTCCCTGGGTCAGAGAGGAGAGGGACAAGGTGGAATGGACTGGAAAGGGTGGAGGGGCTGGTGGCATGGCCTCAGCTATGTGCCAGTGGCCATATCAATATTAGCTCATTGGAGGTTACCATGAGAATTGTCAGGGTCCTTGTCAGACAGGCAGAATAAAGGAGTACAGGTCACAGACAGACAGCAAACTGTGGTTCATTTCTCCCCTCAACATTGTGACAGGCTCCCTGATGGACCTGGGTGTGTCAGAATTCCACAGGGGCCATAGACACAGGCTCTCCTCCTGAGGTAAATGACCCTCCCTTTGGGTAGGATCCCTGAGGTCCTGTAGGCAGGCTTATAGTGAAGTTTTGGCCTAAGATCAGGTTAGGGGAGAGAGAGAGGGAAAAGACACTTGGAAAAGAAACAGTGTTTATGTAGAATAAGTTAGGAAGTCTGTTACAAAGGGCTTTAGCATGGCCTCTTAGACCAGGCCAAAGAAAAGGGCATCTGGTTGATTAATCAGGTCCTAATCAGCATTTGCTAAGTCCTTTATGCCTTCTTACACAGAATAACAGGACAGACAGTGAGTCCTGTGAGTTTTCTCACAGAGATTGGAGGAAGGTAGGTACTGTAGGAGACACTGAGGACACTGGCCTCAGAACAGCCAGTATAGCATCCAATGGAGTCTGTCATGTTTTCTCAATAATTCACTTTTAAAAACCAATGCTTACTTGCTAGGTGAAAACCTCAGTGGTAAGTGTTGGGGAATATGAGTGCTGAAGGTGTGAGTGTGCTTCCCAGGGTTAAAGGGGGAAAGAGATTGGGAAGGCGGGGGGAGAGAGGGTTATAAAGATGGCCAGAAAGTAGCAGTAGGGAAGAAAGGGTTGAAGAGAGGTCTCTTCATGAAGGGGAGCAAGGTCTCAAGGTGGGCTCTAGGGGGCTGATTGAAGCAGGAATCATGGCCTGAAGGTGGCATCAAACACCACTTCTTGGTCTTTGAAGGCTAGTCAGTCAGCTTACAGGTAGGTCATCTGCCCTTTCTAACATCCTGGCTCAGAACTACCTGGGAACTGCTAGCCTAGCACTGTATTTTTAGGAGATGTCTTCCTCTCAAGGAAAAGAACTACTTCTTCCAGTCAGGGATTCTGCCAGGAGGAGGAGACCAAGGCAGAAGTTGCCTTTCTGCACTGGATTGTAAGGTTTTTATGCCCTAGTACATGGTCTATTTTTGTGTATGGGCCATGTACCACTGGGAAGAATGCATATTCCTTCCTATCCGCTTTCAATTTTCTCCAGAGGTCTATCATATCTACTTTCTCTAAAATTCTGATCTCCTCCTTAACTTCTTTCTTGTTGATTTTGAGTTCAGATTTATCAATTTCAGAGACGGGGGGATTGAGGTTCCCCACTAGTATAGTTTTCCTATCTGTTTCTTCTTCTAAATCCCTTAAATTCTCCTCTAGGAATCTGGATGCTCTACGGCTTGGCGCACTTATTTGCTATTGATTGCTTCATCGTCAATGGTGTCTTTAGTAGAATGTAGTTTTCTACCTTAACTTTTAATTAGATCTATTTTTGCTTTTACTTTAGCTGAAGCATATGTTCTGTTCTGGCCTTTTACCTTTACCCTATGCGTATCCCCCCTGTTTGAAATGTGTTTCTTGTAGACAGCATATTGTAGAATTATGGTTTTTAATCCATCCTCCTCTCCACCTCTATTTTATGGGGGAGTTCATCCCATTCACATTTGCAGTTATGATTTCTATCTGTGTCTTTGCCTACATCCTGTTCCCTCCCCTGTTTATGCTTTATTTCTCCCTTTACTTCCTAAAGAGTTTTCCTTTTGACCAACACCTCCCTCTCAGTATTCCCTCCCTACCAACACCCCTCCCTTTTCCTACCTTTCCCTCTTACTGCTTCCTGCCTTCCTTCTAACGATCCCCCCCACCTTTCCTTTCCCGTTTCCCTTCCTAGTGCCTGAAGTGTGAGATAGATTTCTATACTTAACAAGGTATCTTATTCCCTCCTGGAATCAAAACCAATGACAGTAAATCTCATAGAGTGCTCCTCTCCCTCCCTTCTTTCTCTCCATTATAATAAATTTGTGTGTCATTTCATGTTAGAATCCTATGCTTAACTGATTGTTATGTTATTCCCTGCTTGAATCAAAACCAATGAAAGTAAAGCTCAAAATACTCATCTCCCTCTCTTCTTTCCTTCTGCTCTAATATGTTTTTATGCCTCTTTGTGTGGCATAATTTGTCCTTTTCTGCCTCCTCCTTTCTTCTTCTCCCATTACAGTTCCTTTGCTCCACTTGATAGTTTTTTTTTTTCTATCACTTTGGTTAGTTTATACGAACACCCTCTATCTTTTATATGTCATGATGATTATACAATTCTCAATACTGACAGGTATCAGCTTCCCATATACAGATGTAAACAGTTTGCTCTAAACTTTTTTTCCACTGAAATAAGGAGTCCCTTATTTCAGTCAATGCCCATCTCCTTCCCTGAAAGATTATGCTTAGTTTTTCTGGATAGTTGATACTTGGTCCTAGTTCAAGTTCTTTTGCCTTAAAAAATATATTCCAATCCCTCCAATCTTTTACTGTAGAAGCTGGTAGGTCCTGTGTGCTGCTGACTGTAGTTCCATGATATTTGAATTGTTTCTTTCTTAATGCCTGCAGTGTTTTCTCCTTGATCTGATAGTTCTGGAATTTGGCTACAGTAGTTCTTGGAGTTTTCAATTTGGGGTCTGTTTCAGAAGCTGTCCACTAGATTCTTTCTGTAACTATTTTACCATCTGGTTCTAGGACCCCAGGGCAATTTTCCTTGAGGATTTCTTGGAAGATGTTGTCCAGGCTCTTTTTTCATCATGGCTTTCAAGTAGACTGATAATTCTTAGATTATCTCTCCTGGCTTTGTCCTCCAGGCCAGTTGTTTGTCCAATGAGATATTTGATGTTTCCTTCTAATTTTTCCTTCTTTAGGTTTTGTTTGACTGATTATTGATGCCTCACAAAGACGTTAGCTTCAAATAGACTAATTCTAATTTGTAGCAAATTATTTTTCGTGATTAATTTTTGAAGCTCCTTTTCCACATGTTCAGATTCTGCTTTTAGGGAGTTCTTTTCCCCAGTTAGATTTTGCACCTATTTTACAATTTCACAAATTTTGATTTTTAAAGACCTGTTTTCTTCAATAAATCTTTTTTCTCTTTGGGTAAGTGTAATTTAAAAATAGTTTATCTTCTACCTCTCTAATTTGACTTGTAAAAGCCTTTATGAGACAGTGGAACAACTAGGGTTTATTCTACCATCTTGACTCCCAGGAGCTCAGATAGTTGATTTTTGAATATCCAGGCTGTGGCTTGGTAGCTCTAGAATTAGCTTCTTCATTAGGCCCTGGACCTTGCAGTTTCTCTCGCCTGCCTCCAACAGATCTCCTGTCCTGTGCTGAGAGGTCTGGGAATTGTTCCTGTGGTGGGTGAATCAGCTTGTCAAGGTTCCCCCTGGTTCTGCTTTGGTTGGGTCTCAGGCCTACCAAAATAATTTATTTTTCATGAACTTATCAATGTTTTATTTTTTTATAAAATTATCAATCCTAGTTGATAAAATTTGGTATTTTTAATGAAGGAAGGAACACTTTCCCACATACTTACTCTTATTTCTTTAAAATTAAATATTAAAATGAGTGAATGTATTCCATGAACAATTTAAAACAATCATAAAGCAAAGACAGAAAATGTTTTGAGTGCGACTCATCATACCCAGGGTCATCCAAGTCCCTCTTCCTCACTTGGCTTGAAATAGTCTCATACCAGTCAGCTGAGGCCAGATTGTGAGTAATCTCTCCTTAGAATTCTTTTCATGTTTTTCTCTATTTCATACATTATTACAGACTTGGAGTAAATTAACTTGATCATGTGTTTGTTCTCTGCTCAAGGATCACTTAAATTGATGTTTTACTCCTAGAATGCACAGTATTTACTACCTTCTCACAAACTCTTCATAGAATAATCTTAATATGACACTTAGGACACAGGAGGATTTCCCATGACCTCGATTTCTCCTCCATAGATTCTTGTGTGTGACTCACAGGACACCTATCTTGTCCATAATTCAATATGGAGAATTGTTTTCTACCTTTTATTATTCCATCATGATTCTCCCTTCCAATGTAAAATGCTTTTCTCCATATTCCATTACAAGTGTTCACTCTGACACTCATCAAGGTTATATGAGTTTTAGGCAAATCATTCTCTTTCCCTTGTCTGGGCTTCAGTTTCCTCTTCTAAGTTGATGGGGGTTGGACTAGAAGAATTCTAGAGTCTCTCTTCCAGCTCAAAATTTTGTGATTTTGATGGTTTAGGAGTTGGTGACATTCAAGGATGTGGTCGTGAACTTCACTAAGGAGGAGTGGGGTCTCTTGGACCCTTCTCAGAAAGCATTGTACAAGGAGGTCATGCTGGAGAATATCCAGAACCTGCTGTCCCTGGGTAAGGACCCTTCCTCTCTTTTCTTGATGTTAATTATCAGACCCAAATTTTCACAAGGGGAAGAGAATGGATCCTGGGAGTCCAACTGCCAATACAAAACTCAAAACTATACAGACCAAATTATAAACCTTTTATATGCAAACAAAATCACATTCAAATAATTGGAGAACTATTAATAGTTCATCAGTAGGTAGGACCAATATAATAAACATGACAATTGTATCAAAACTGATTTATATATTCAATATCATTCCAAAGAAATTATGGAAATTATCTTTTGCTCAGTTAGAGAAAGTTATAACATTTATTTGGGAAAACAGAGTCAAGGATGTCAAAGGAAATAATGAAAAACAATGTCGAGAAAGGAGGTTTCACTGGTCCCAGATCTTTTTATTCTGTTGTAAGGCAATAAGGATCAAAACACTCAGGTGATGGGTATTTCCTTATTAGGTTTTTCGATTCCCCATCCTTTTTATCAAACCAGTTTGGATGTTTACAAGTATTCTGGCCCAAGTGAGTAAGTGTGATGCTGAAAGCCCCTCACTTCATTGCTCCTGGAATGCTGCAAACCCTGTGTTGGCTCAGTTTTCTCTCCAAGTTAGTAGCAAACTTTTCTCCCATGGAGAATCGCTCTAATCTGTTGAGATTCAGTCTGAGAGCCATCTTGCCTTTTGGCCACTGCTTCTGCTGCATATGAATGTTTAACTTGGAGTAAATGAGTCTTTGATGGGTCCAAAACTCTGGGGTTTGCACCTCCTTTGTCATTCACACTGCCTGTCTGTCTCTTCTCCTTACAGTGCTGTAGTCTTTTGAATGCCAAAGTTTGCTCCAGGAGTACACAAAGTTTTGTGGCATTTAGGATGGTGATGAGAAGGTCATGAGCCTCATAAGTCTTAATAACTAATATTGTTGCATGTACTTACATGTGTATATCTTTTGGTGTATATTTGCTTGATTATTTCTTTTCTTTAGATGTAGAGACCAGATTCAAAGTAACAAAGATGACTAGAAATTGTGGGATTTTTGTGGAAAAACATGACCTGCAAATATTCATGAGGGATGGTCCCTGGGACTTCAAGTTCAGAGAAATCCATGACTGTAATATCAAGTTAGATAAAAATCCAACAAGCGACTGTGAATTTGCTGGAATTGGAAAGAGATACACAAAGTCTTGTATCCTAAATCACTGTAAGGACATGACCTCAGGGAATGAATGTATTCAGGATAGTGAATATAGCAAATGCTTGATTGAACATGTAGAGCTTTTTCTGTCCCATGAGAAGGCTCCTGAAATGCAAATTTATCAAGGTAATCAAGGGGAAATGAACTGGAACTGGAACTCAGACCTCAGGAGACATCAGAAAAGTGATGCTGGAGAAATGCTTTCTGTAGGTAATAAAGATGGGAAGGCCTTGAGTGAGGAGTCTAAGCTCATTACTGAACAGCAAATTCCCATTGGAGCAAAGCCTGATGAATACAATGATTCTGAAGCAACCTCATGCCATCACTCTTCTCTTCCTTGCCAGACTAGATTTCAGTCTGGGATGAAAAAATATTCCTCTTCTCACTGTGGGAAGGCCTTTGTTTGGAACTCAGCTCTTGATAGACATCAGAAGATCCACACTGAATATGGGAAGGCTTTTTGCCTCAGATCACTTAATACTGGCTATCAGAAAAGACACACTGGAAAGAAACCTTATGAATGTAATCAGGGTGGAAAGACTTTCAGAAAGAGCTCCCACCTTGCTCCACATCAGAGAATCTACCCTGAAGAGAAACCTTTTGAAAGTAATCAGTGTGGAAAGGTTTCCTCATTCAGGAACAATCTTGCTGCACATCAGAGAATCCACACTGAAGAGAAACCTTTTGAATGTAATCAGTGTGGAAAGACTTTCAGAAAGAGCTCCCATCTTGCCGCACATCAGATAATTCACACTGGGGAAAAGCCTTATAAATGCAATCAATGGGGAAATACTTTTAGACAGAGGCCTGCTCTTGTACATCAGAGGAGCCATACTGGAGAGAAACCTTATGAATGTAATCAATGTGGAAAGCCTTTCTCAATGAGGCACACACTTGCTGCCCATCAGAGAATCCACACTGGAGAGAAACATTATGAATGTAATCAGTGTGGAAAGGCTTTCACATATGGTTCTAGTCTTGTTAAACATCAGAAAATCCACACTGGAGAGAAACCTTATGAATGTAATCAGTGTGGAAAGGCTTTCACATATGGTTCTAGTCTTGTTAAACATCAGAAAATCCACACTGGAGAAAAACCTTATGGATGTAATCAGTGTGGAAAGGCTTTCACACAGATATCCCATCTTTATACCCATGAGAGAATCCACAATGGAGAGAAACCCTATGAATGCAGTCAGTGTAGAAAGACTTTCAGAAGGAACTCCCATCTTGCTACACATCAGAGAATCCACACTGGAGAGAAGCCTTATGAATGCAATCAGTGTGGAAAGGCTCTCACAACACATCAGAATCTTACTAACCATCAGAGAATACACAGTAGAGAGAAACCTTATGAATGCAATCAGTGTGGAAAGGCTTTCACACAGAGGTCTGTTCTTGCTGCACATGAGAGGATCCACACTGGAGAAAAGCCTTATGAATGTAATCAGTGTGAAAAGGCTTTCACTACAAGGCAGGGTCTTTCTTCCCATCAGAGAATCCACAGTGGAGAGAAACCTTTTGAATGTAATCAGTGTGAAACGACTTTCAGAAATCGCTCCCATCTTATAGCGCATCAGAAAATACACACTGAGGAGAAACTTTTTGATTGTAATCAGTATGGGAAGACTTTCAAAAAGAACTCCCATCTTGCTGCCCATCAGAGAATCCACACTGGGTAGAAGCCTTATGGATATAATAAATGTGGAAAGACTTCTCAGTATGAAATCAGAGACAAAGTATGTGTTTTATCTTCGAGGTAGGGTGATCTGGGGAGGAGAAAGAGACATGAGAACAAGGAAACAGTAGACCACCCAATGTACATTTGACACAGCTCTTTTGTCCTCATTTGGCATATCTTGTGCTGAGGTGTCACTGAGGAGAGGGGTGACCCCCTACCCCTCTGAGTTTTGAGTCCTTGCAAATCATGTGATTTCTCATGAATGGGGACTTGGGCCTTTTTCCCACGAAAAACCTTACTAGATTTCAGAGAATAGTCTGAGAAAGTTTCATTTCTTTTACTCAAATGTAACAGTTCATTGGTAGAATTTGAACTCAGGTCCTCTATTCAGGAGGGCAAATATGAGGTGTAAAAAGTATTATTAATATCCAATGTTATGTTGATTCCGAGTTCTCTCCTCCCCACCCCCAATTCTTAGTATCCCCACTATCATTTGCCATTGTACTAGAAATGCTAGCTATGGTAACAAGAGAAGAAAAACAAAATGAAGGAATTAGAATAAGCAATGAGAAAGCAAATCCATGGCTGCTCTTTGTAGATGATATGATGGTCTGTGCAGAACCCTAGAGAATCAACTCAAAACTAGTTGAAATAATGGAGAGCTTTAGCAAAGTTGCAAGATATAATGAACCCATGTAAATCAATACTATTCCTATATATTACCAACAAATCCAGCAGCAAAACTTTTTTGCAGAAACAAAAGCATAGCAACCAAGATTAGAAAAACTGACAACTGGGAAAAAGAAATTTACATTAAGTATTACTGATAAATGACTAATTTTTTAAATATATAGAGTTCTGAGTCAAATTTATAAGAATAAGCCATGACCCAGCTAATAAGTGGTCAAAGAATGGGAACAGTTTTCAGACAAAGAAATCAAATCTGTTTATAGTCATAGAAAAATGCTATGAAGCCCAATTGAATAGAGAAATGCAAATTAAAACAACTCTAGGTTACCACCTCACAACTATTAAATTGTCTAATGAAACAGAAAAGGGAAAGGATAAATAATAGAAGGCAGTAGGAAAACTGGGACACTAATACAGTGTTGGTGGAGTTGTGAACTAATCCAGTCATTTTGGAGAGCACCTTGGAACCATACTCAGAGAGGTATAAAACTGTGCATACCTTTTGAACCACAAATAACAATAATAAATTGGTATGACAAATAGCTTGAAAAGGAAAAGAATGACCTATTTAGGACAAGGGTATTTATAATAGTTCTTTTTTGTGAGGGTAAAGAATTGGAAATGGAGGGAATACTCATTAAGTGGAGCTTTTCTCTCTGAGCTGGTTGGTGTTTAAAAGTAGTTAAATTTGAATTTTTTTTTTTTTTTGGCTTGCATTCCTTTGGGGACTAAGAGTGATGCCACCTAAGAAACATTCTGGACTTTTCAAGAATTTTATTCTAATTTCTTCTATACTGTTTTCTGAAGTTTTTCTAATTTAAACACCACTACAAATTATATTGACTCTCTATAGATCATTGGTCAGAGCAGAGGGTGGAGTGTTTCAGGAATGGGAGAGAGCCAGAGAAAAGGCTGAAAGCTGAGAGCTGGAGGGTCTTGCTGTTGAGTACAACTCCACCCTTCCCTCCCCCATCCCGGGCCCCCCTGGCCCCTCCAGATCACCTGATATGGATATGTCTCCATCCCTCCTTCCCTGGCTCCTCCTAATTAACTGATCCCAATATGTCTCTATCCATCATCACCTTGCCCCTCCTAATCACCCCATCCTAGGCTTCTTGTCCCTCAGCTTAGGGTGAACTTCTGCCAGCGGGAAATTCAAATATACACTGATTAATCACTGATTGTAGTTTTGGCTTAGGTAACCTGGATATTGAATCACTTTAAAAACCAGCATCACGTCTGTGCCAACTCACTGTTTGATTTGGCTATGTGTGACCCCCGCAGTCCCACGGCAATAAAATCCACTTCTGTTTTTAATCTTGGGGATCTTCTGTCTCGATCCTTTAAGTTCAACATTGTGAGTGAAACCTCCAGGAGACCAGTGTCACTGGATGGAGGAGGAAATGTGGGGAGGAAAGACGTAAGAAGACTGGAAATGTGAGAGAGCCAAACTTTGCAGTGCTTTGAATGCCAAGAGGAGCATTTTGTATTTGCTCCTGGAAAGAGGAGGGAGCCACTGGAATTTATTGAGTGGGAGAGGGGGGTGACATGGTCAGACCTGCACTTTAGGAAAATTATATTGGAGCTGGAGTAGAATGGAGAGAGACTTGAGGCAGACAAAGCTCCTTCCCCAGCAGCTATTGTAATAGCCGAGGGTTGAAGTGATGGAAAGCTGATTGAGAAACCTTACTCTGCAGTATAAATCTGAATGATTTGATAATCATTAAATATATTATTTTGGCCAAAATCTGTAATAATCAAACAGGCTATGTTGTCTCATTTTTAAAAAAGGTGCCTTTTTGTTATATCAGCCATTCCAAAAACCAGATAAGGCTGGGAGTAGGATCATAAATTCCAAATAGACCCATCTTTGTTTTTCTCTCTGAGTGAGCCCAGAGAATACCTATTTTTCTGTCTACAAACTAGAAGAGGCCTATTTTATGGCCCTTCAGGAGGAGACCCTCATCTCAGGGCATTAACTTGAAAAATGGGACTTTATCTTATATTAAGATTTTCTGAACATATACCTTGTTATGAAATGTTAATGGTAAAGGAAACAGATGTTCTGAATCATAATTTCAATGGACACTTTGTCAGCTTTCTTGTTTTCCTGTATTTATCATTTATCCAACTAAGAAATTCCTTTCTCATACTATGTTTAAAGCATTATGGGGATCACAAACTTGTGTGTCTCATCCTAGCTGAGATGGTCCTAAAATGTACTTAAGCTCTCTCATCCCTCTGTTCTGGAGTCAGAGCTTTAGTCCTGCCTCCTTGTGCAAGTACCTCTAGCCTTGAGGGAGTGAAGAATGAATTCTGTAGCTGTATACAACTATTTGTTTGTCTCTTTTAACCAATTCTTAAATGGAGGTTAACAGATCCTAATTCATCATTTTGTTAGGCTGGAAGAGGCCTGAGGAAGTGGGGAGGGGAGCTGGCTACCAGTGTTTGTCTCCTCCCCTCAGGCAGAGAAGAATAACTAAGATCTCTGGGGAGCCCTAAGTCTGATCCAGTCTGGGGCAGGGGCTGGTCTGGGATGGGATCCCCCAGCCCACAGGAAGGAGGGGTCCTTGCTTGGAGGCATCTTTGCATCACTGGGGGGGGACAGCTCTGACTCAGAGCTACCTAACTAACCCAGGCTGGGTAAAGGGAGCTTTGGCCCTCTCCCCGCCCACCTCGACTGAGAGCAGGTGGGGCAGGATGGAGCCAAGTTTAACCTGGCCTAGCTAGGAAGGCAAAAGAGTGGAGGGAAAAGAGATATAAATAGTGGGAGCTATGGAAGGTTGGGGGACTGATACTAGAGAGCACTCAGTCTCTCTTCATTTCCCCTCTCTGGCTAGACCCAGAAGACCTCTAAGGATCAGGAGTCTTTGGTGAGAGGAAGTAAGTCAGGCCCTCAGGTGCCCCTCCCTCCCCCACCTTGGTCTCTGCAGCCCTGCAGCTATTTCCCCTCCCTCCATTTCCTTTGGTAGTCAAACCTCCTGATGACTACATCAGGAAATTAATCATTTCTCAGAATCCTTTTACCCTCTTCTCTCCCCTCCCCAAGAAGCCCTGTATTGTACTCCCAAGAATGAACTCCTAAGTCCCCTGTCCCCTCCATCATGCTGCAAAGTAGCCTGGTAGAGGGGAGGAAGAGCTCTGCAGCTGGAACCAGTACTTGGGTTCTAATTCAGCTCCCCCAAGTCCCACTGCTACTCTCCAGTAGTCATACAGTGCTTTCCACCTGGGATCTTGTTTGAACCCCACAACCCTACCAGATAGGGGCTGTTGTCCCCATTTTGCAAATGAGGAAACTGAGGCTGAGAGAGATTCAATGACTTTCCCAGTGTCTTAGCCAGGACATGGCAGAGGGAGGATTCTCCTGGGTCTAAATAACTCCAGGCTCTCTCCACTTAGCCTTGGCTGCTAAGTCACTGAGCCTCAGGGTTCTCTGTAAAATGAGGGGCTGCATTTGGTGATCTCTACTGAAGCCCCTTTCAAATGTAAGGGCCTTCCTGTGATCTGGAGAATGGCTCAGAAACCCCCCCTTCCCCTCCCCACAACTCTGGGATGTTTAGACTTGGAAGGATGTCAGAAAATGATCTTGGGATTCCCTGATGCCTGTAAATCTGTGCCCCAACCTGGAATCCTGGCTGTTCCTTAATGCCAGTGTGACCCTGGGCCAGTCATTGACCTCTTTCATCCTTGTTCCTCCAGGCCAAATGAGGGCCTGCTGCTCTGAGGGTCCCTCTGGCTCTAGCCCAGGGTCCTTTGAGAGCTGGCCCCTTGAAAAGTGGACTCCAGCCTGTGAAACCAGCTTTGTCCTAGTTCAGTTCCCTGGTTCCCTGCGACTATCCTACCTTGGACAGGTCCCCAACCATGCTGGGGCCCAGGCTCCATTGGGAGAATCCTTCAGACACTGTGGGGACCTGAATGAATCCGCATCCAACCACCAGCTTTCTCCAGTTTAGCCAGGCTAATTAGATTCCTGTGGGCTCTTTTTAGTCTCACTTCTCTGGGCTCTTCCCTTCTCTCGGGACAGGTTCTGGCCTCCTGCTTATTCTCTTCGCATATTTGAAGGAACAAACCTACAATGCCCTCCTTCCCTCCCCGCAGCACTGGCCCATTTTCAGAAATTGTTCCTGGAAGCCTTGTTGGCCTCAGCCCAGAGCCTGGTACTGGATGCTGGAGGGATGTGTTTGCTTGTTCGTTTTCTCCTTTTAGAGGTTTTCATTAATGCCTGCGTCTGGGAATTCTTTTGGGACCCTGGAAAAATATTAGAGTGGTTTTCCATCTTCTCCAGCTCCTTTTTACAGATGAGGAAACTGAGGCAAATCGTGTTAAATGACTTTTCTAGGGTCACACAGCTAGTGTCTGGGGCAGGAATATGAACTTAGGGCTTCCTGACTCCAGACCTGACACTGGCCACTTCACCACCCAGTGGGTAGTTAATTCGTGTTCTTGGATTGATTGGCCTGTTCAGCCTCATTGGCTGAGAGGGGCAGAGACATTGGTGATCTCAGAGGATCCTCCTGCATATAAAAGCCCAGGAGCCTTGGTGCTGGCCCCCCTTTCTGCCCCAGCTCAGCCTGACTTCTCAGTACCCAGCGGGCATGGCCTGGGTCCCCTAAGCCAGGGAATCTGTGACTGTGTCTGAAATGCCTGGGGCCCTGGACCTTGTCTCTCAGTTCCTCTTCCCTCTCCCAGTGAATGAATGAACAGTCATTTATTCAGGTCTTCATTAATCCATGGCAGGATTTGCAGTCTGTGCTGTAGACCCTGTGACCAGAGCCCAGCTCTGCCCCCCTCAGCCACCTCAGTACAAGGGCTGCCCTTTTCTGCAAATCCAAGTCTTTCTGGCTGCTGAGCCCGACTGCAGATGGAAGGGGAGTGTGGGGGTGGGACTGTTGCCTTTTCTCCCACCTCTGATCTTTCTCAATTCTCTTGGATTAGCATTTGGTTTTGTCTCACATGCTGTCCTGCTCCCCTGCCCCCTTATCATGTTCCTGTGAGGAAACACACACACACACACACACACACACGCACCTATTTGTATGCAATGGTAGTCAACTCTGAGGTGTGGGACAAAAAATAAGACATTGACATGATAATTGTATTCTAAATTTGAAAGGAATAGGACATTGTCTGGATCTTCAGTTTCATGTACAATCATCTTTTTTATTCTTGTTTCATTACATAAATTTTAAGAAAATTAAAAATTAGTTTCTCAGAGTTGGAAATAGTTTATATCAATGGCCTATGGATTCACATGATCTAAGCACCATTGGAAACCTATGACTGGGTCTAAAGGACACTATTATGGCCCAAATGGACAGTTTGTCTAAGGCATGCTTAATATCCAATATCATCATAGTGTGTTTTCATGACAATTTACAGAATATGTGTCAAAGTATCTGAACTGAATGTCAAAGTTTGTTTTTAAAAAAAAAAGGAAAAACGAACAAAATCCCAGGAGTTACCCGAAAAGTGGATATATTGCTAATTAACAGGGAATTAAGAGGGAAAAAAAACCATTAGGAAGACTTAAAATGGAGCAATTATCACACAGAAATTAATCCACTTGGAATTCTTTGGGATTGAGGGCTGGTAAAGCTGGAAACTTTATTACTCATGGGATTAACAGAGGAGGAACTAGAATCTCTAAGGAAGCCTATTGCAGAAAAAGAAATTAAACAGGTCAGAAATGAGCTTCCTGAGAGTAAGGCACAAGGAGCAGATGGAGTTGAAAGGGAATTTCACCAAATATTAAAGATCAACTAGTTCCAATATTAAAGCAGTGATTTGGACAAATACGCACAAAGTGGTGGCAGAAACTTCTCTTATGAATCATATGGTATTTATACCCACACCAGGAAGAATAAGAAACAGAAGGAAAATAATGGATTCATTTTCTGAATGAATATAGTTTCAAAAATCCTGAATCAAATACTAGCTTTGGAATAATCCCAATATATTACAAACACTGCCCATTGAGGCCAATTTGGATTTATACAGGGAATGGAGGAGTGCTTCAAATTAGAGAAAATTATTCCCATCATTGATTATATCAGTATTGAGGAACAAAAAATCTTATGGTCATATCAGTACCTGAAGCATAAACCTTTGATCAAATATAGAATTTATTTCTATTAAAAATGCCTGAGAGTATTGGTATTAATAGATTTTTTTCCTTAAACTGATTTTAAAAAGACAAACAAACATTTAGAGGGGCTGAGCTAAGATGGTGGAGTAGAAAGAGCACTTCCACAGTGCTCCAGCCCACACCACTTCAAAATTATGTAAAAGGGGACTCTGGAACTCCAGCACCCACAGAACAACACAGAGAAGCGAAACTCCCACTGAGGACAGCCTAGCAGCCTGGCAGGGAGCAGCAAGCACAGCACTCTGGGAGTCGAGCCCAGGACCACCTGAATCCGAGGTTTTAGCCCCAGGGTGGCCAGACCAGCAGCCAGTTGGAGGGACCCCAGAACACAAGCAGCTGTGGTGATTCCAGAATTATCAACACATATATGCCTAGGACAAAGTGAGAGGTTAGTGCCCTGTGGACTTTGGGACCAGTATTTGGGAACCCATCAGCTTCTTCCCCTGGGGGTGAGAAGCTGCTGAGGAGACATGGCACAGACACCATTTTGCAGCTTCAGTTGCAGCTTCACCTCCTGGCCTGTGGACTGTAGGGGGATCCAGCAATCAGTCTGGGGGGTAAACGCTCTTGCTTTAACCTTTCTGGATATGGATTATGGTCTGGGGGGAGGTCTTGCGGTGTGTCTCTAGCTTGCCAGAGTGTGTGGGGGCTTCAGGTAGGGCACCCAACTAATAACTCTGGCAGTTGAGAGGACCCCAATGTTTGGGATGGAAGCTCCCCTGTCTGGTGGCAGAGTCCTACTGGGGCAACAAGCCCAAAAGTCAAGTAATTAAGTGGCAACATGCCTAGGTGAAGGAAACAAAATAAACAGAAGAATTCAACATTAGAATCCTATTTTGGGGGCAAAGAGGGTCAAAGCATGGAACAGGAGGAGAACTGTGAGGTCAGAAATCCTGCACCAAAAGCCCCAAATGAAAATACAAGCAGGTTACAGGCCATAGAGGACCTTAAGAAGGATTTTAAAAACCAAATAAGAGAAGTGGAGGAAAAATTGGGAAGAGAAATGAGAAGAATGCAGCAAAAGTATGAAATGAGAGTCAACAGCCTGAATGAGGAAAACAACACCTTAAAAAACAGACTAACTCAAATGGCAAAAGAGGCTCAAAAAAGCAATGAGGAGAAGAATGCCTTAAAAAGCCAACTTTGCCAAATGGAAAAAGGATCTCAAAAGCTCACTGAGGAAATTCATTCCTTTAGAATTAGACTGGAGCAAATGGAAGCTAGTGACTTTATGAGAAATCAAGATGCTTTTAAACAGATCCAAGCAATTGAAAGAATAGAAGGCAATGTGAAATATCTCATGGGAAAAACCACTGACCTGGAAACTAGATCCAGGAGAGGTAATTTAAAAATTATTGGACTACCTGAAAGCCATAATCAAAAAAAGAATCTAGAAATCATCCTTCAAGAAATTCTCAAGGAAAATTGCCCTGATGTTTTAGACCCTTAGAGGGAAATAGAGGTTGAAAGAACCCACTGATCACCTCCTGAAAAAGATCCCAAAGAGAAAACTCCCAGGAATATTATAGCCAGGTTCCAGAATTCCCAGATTAAGGAGAAAATACTGCAAGCAACCAGGAAGAAACAATTTCAATATTGTGGAAACACAATCAGAATAGCACAGGACCTGGCAGCTTCTACATTGAGGGATTGTAGGGCATGGAATATCATATTCTGCAGGGCAAAGGACCTGGGATTAAAACCAAGAATCACCTACCCAGCAAAACTGAGTATCTTGTTTCAGGGGAAAATATGGTCATTCAGTGGAATAGAGGACTTTCAAGCATTCTTGAGGAAAAAACCAGAGTTGAATAGAAAATTTGACTTTCAGTCACAAGAAGCAAGAGATACTTGAGAAGGTAATCAGGGAAAAGAAATCAAAAGGAACTTATCAAAGTTGAAATATTTACATTCCTACTTGGAAAAACAATAACAGTGACTCATGAAACCTTTCTCAGTATGAAAATAATTGAAGAAGGGTATATGGGCATATGAATACATATGTGAATGTGTGTATATATGTTTACAGGTATACATAGATAGAGGGCACAGGTCAAATTTGGTGGGAAGGAATGATACTTAAGGGGTGAAGTTAAGAGGTGAGAGAGGAATGCGGCAAGAGGGGATAGGGAGAGATGGGGGGGGGGGCAAACTATCTCATGTAGAAGAAGCAAGGGGAAGTACTTGCAGGGGCCGGGAAGAACAGGAAGGCAAAAAGGCAAAACCATATTCTCATTGAATTCGGCTCAGGGAGAGAATGACATACATACTAAATGGGATATCTCACCCTTCAGGAGAGTAGGGGGGAGGAGGATGATGGAGGGGAGGGCATGTTGGGGGAGGGGAGGTTGGAGGCACCCATTTTTGAAGAGGGACAGGATCAAAATAGGGAATGGACCAGGTAGGGGGTGGGATGGGTAGGAGGGAAATATAGTAACTCTTTTACAATATATCTACTATGGTAATGTTTTGCATAGCTATACATGTACAACATATACTGAATTGCTTATCTTCCCATTGGGAGTGGGTGACAAGGGAAGAAGGGATTGGATCTGGAATTCGAAGTTTTAAAATTAAATGTTTCAAATATATATAAATACTATTATTAATTCTATTATACATGTACTTGGGAGATAAGATGTGCAGGCATTGGGGCACAGAGATTCACCTTGCCCTAATGGAAAAGTCGAAGGGGGTATGGGAGAAGATATGGGAGAGAGCAGACTGGATGAGGGGATATCTTGTGGGACTGCTATTCTGCGGTGGTGGGTAAGGGGAAATGGGGAAAAAATTGTAACTCAAAATCTGATTCCAGTGCAAATAAATGATGTAAACCAAAAGTTAATAAAGCATTTGTTTAAGAAAAAACAAAACAAAACAAAACATTTATCTAAGCACTTCAGCAAGTGTGATTTGTATTGGGGCTAAGCTAGAAGCCTTCCCAGTAAGATCAGGTGTGTAACAGGGATGCCCATTGTCACCTATGCTATCCAGTGTTGTGTTGGAAATACAATAATAGTAAGAGAAGAAAGAGAAGAAGTCAGAATAGGGCATGAGGTAAACTCATATCTTTGTTAGATGATATACATGGAATTCCCAAAGACTCCATCCAAAACTTTATTAAAGTAAGTTAATAATTTTAGCACAGTAGCAGTGTGTAATTTAAAGTGATATAAATCATCAGCATTCCTATATGTCACCAACAAAGCCATGCAGCAAAGATAAGTAACCAAGCCCTTAGTCCAGGAGCAGTAGGTGTCAGGGCCAGCTTGGAGAGTAGAAGGCAAACTGTGTGGAGATGGAGAACAGTGCTGGAGAGTGTGGCCTGCATCATGAAGGTGTAGCTCCCAGTACCAGAGAGCATCACCAGGTTTGCCCAACTCACAGTTGAGAAAATGAAAGCCAGAGAGATTGCCACTTGTCCAGGGTCAGTTCAGAGCAGAGCTAGAATTCAAATGCCCTTTGGGTCAACCACCATTCTGAACCTTTGTGGAATATATGTGTTAAATTGCATAATTATAGATCATCTTAAACATTTAAAGCCCTTCCCAACCTGGTTCCAATCTGTCTCCCCAGCCTTCTGTATTACTCTTCTCATTGTGTTCCTCTATCCAGTCAAAATGGCCTTCTTGGCATTCCTTACCTAGGACTTTTTTTTCCTCTCTGCCCAGCTTGTCCTCCATGCCTAGAAGGCATTTCCTCTTCACCTCCTGGTCTTCAAATCCCCCACTTTCTTTAGAGCCTTTCCTGAGCCCTCTAGCTTGGATCCTCCCATCCCACTCCCAGCCTCCAAAGCTTGTATTGATCTTTATGTATTTATTTGGGTGTACTTAGGTAAGCACATTCTCTCTCCCTTATACAAGGTTGACTTCCCAAGCTCCAGGACTGTTGTATTTATGTCTTTGTCATCCTGGACCTTAGCAAAGCACTCGTAATTTGGCAGTCTAATGCATTCTTGTTTCCTTGTTTTCTCCCACACATATCTACACAGAGCATAGAAGTTATTGAAAAATAAAATAAACATCTTCATAAGAATTGCCACAAAATACATTGTACTGATTAAGAATGGATGTGCCATTGATTATTCTGGGAGCCATTGGGTCCAACTCACCGTGACCTTCTTTAGAGTTTTCTTGGGAAACATGCCTGAGTGGTTTGTCATTTTCTTCTCCAACTCATTTTGCAGATGAGGAAACTGAGGCAACTAGGATTATGTGACTTGCTCAGGGTCACACATCTAGTAAGTGTCTGAGGCTGGATTTAACTCAGGAAAATGAGTCTTCTTAACCACAAACCCAGAGTTCTATCCTCTGTGTCATGTAGTCAGCCATTATTACACTTAGGTGACTTTTAAAAAGTCTATGAAATTAGCAAAATCTTTCTGTTCCTTGGTATTTAAAAATGCTTTGATGATCTCTTATTTATTTGTTCATTTTTAGTGGGTGAAAACTGTTCTTTGTTAGAAGCAGCTATTGACTGAAGGGGTAGAATCCTAGTCCTGAACTCTGGAAGATCTGAGTTCAAATATGACCTCAGACATTATTTCACCAATGGGATACCCACAGAAGTTGCTCTGATTATGAAGGCATATTCCCAGGTTCGAATCACAAGATATAACAGCCTCTCTTCCTTGAAGATGAAACCAGGACATTTATTCATACACCAGTAAGCCAAATCCATCATAGTAGCAAAGAAGTCTATAAACATTGCCAATGCAGGCATCCCCAAGCCTTCCCTCCATTAGGCCTTCCCACAAACCAGATTCCCTAAACAAAATTCCTGCCTCTCCCAATCCTGTCTCACTTTGACGACCTGCTCTAGCCATGTGAGAAGCTCCTTCCACCACGGCTCCATAGTGATCACATAGGCCTATTAAGTAAGGAACAGAGATCTTCCACTTCCCTTACCATTACAGACACTTACTAGATGTTTGATCTTGGGCAGTTACTTAACTACTGTTTATGTCAGTTTCCTCAACTGGCAATTCAAGATAGTTGATAGGGTTGTGAACCCGTGTGAGGGGGTGATGAGTCACGAGTGCCGACTCAAACGCTGCTGGTCACGTGAGTACGGAATTGACAATCATTTAAGGCCAGAGAGGGTGCACATGGCTTTCTGAGGGGCGTTATTGGGACAAGTTTGCCTGAGGTGTAACGACCCAGGAAAAGGAAGCCAGGAGCACTGACACGGGGGTATTGCTCTACGTGGCGGTGCCCTGAGGATTTCCGGTAAGGACGGTGGTCCCTTGTCTCTTATGACAACTCGGGAAAGAACATGATTGGCCCCCGCATGGCCCTCCTCCACGGGGGTATAGTAAGAGGTTTGGAGGAAGTGGCGAGAGTTACAGCTGGAGTTACAGTTATAGTTACGGTTCCAGTTCCTGCTTGCTGTGCACTTAAGATGTAGTTGAATAAACAGCTTTGCCTCATTACTACCGTGACCGTGGGTGCTCTGTGGGAGTAAAGATCTTCTTGGAGACAAGAAGCCGGAGACGCCCGATGACCTGGTGATAAGGTAAGATAAGGCCGGGGCTGAGACCTTGATCTCAACAGATAGTAATAACTATTTCATAGGGTTGTTGTAAAGAATGTCAAGAGGATTTGCAGTGGAACTTCACTCACTCTGTTTTGTCCAATTCTTTGCCTTTCAGTCAGATGCTTTATAGACAAGTGCTGAAGATCTCCATGCATGAATACAAGCAGATAGAAGAACGGTGATTTAAGGAGAGCAGAGTTGAGGAGGTGTGGGGATTAAAATGATGCAAACTACAATAAAGGAGACTGAGGCAGAGCTCTGAGGCAATGCTTTTCACCTGCCTTCTCTACTTCTACTCAGTACCTTGCTCTCTCTGATTTGCCAACCCCTCTCCAAGGATCCTTCCCCTATCCTCCCAGTTTCGTAAATTTAAACACCCTTCTATTCCCCTATTTTACCTATTCCCCCACACTCTCCTTTAAAGATCCCTCCCTTGTCCTCTCCCCCGGCTTATGTCCCTACCATTTTATTTCTTCTAAATTTAGAAGAGTTTTATACTCTTTTCAATATATGTGGATTGTTCCCTTTTAAAACCATTCCTGATGAAAGCAGGTTACCAAAACTACCAGCCCTCCTCCTCCATCTAATTCCTTTGTATCAATGCTTCCGTTTGCATATTAAATAATTACTCTTTAAGTTGTTCCTAAATGGCTTTGCTTTTTAAATTCCTATCATTCTCAGGTTTCTTACAAACCCCCCCAAAGCCAAGATCAAGAGTAGAATAGGTAGAGGAAAAGCAAATGTCTATATGTGTATGTCTGTAAGTATATGTGCATATGTATATCCAGCTAGAGAGAAACATGTCTAAATTTTATGGCGACCTTTTGGGGCAAGTTGGGGGAAGGAAAAAAAAGCAAAAAAGTACACAGCAAAGAACAAAGGAAAACTCACAAGGAAACAAAGAAAAGCTGGATGATTCTCAATATAATGAGTGTTATTTATCACATAGGCTTTCTTGAAAAGAACACCTTTCCTTCAATATTTTGAATCCTCTCTTATGTTCTGCACATGACAAGCCTTTTAACCCCTAACTTTTTAAGAGTGTAATATCATGGGATTTACCTCACCTCTGCTCCTGGTCAGTACACCCTTTGTCCAGCATTTGTCCCTTTTGTCCCCATTCCCTGAGTAGTCAAAGAAAATACCAAAAACAGTTTGATTCCTGGAGTAGTGTGTAACACTTTGTCCAAAATGATAAGGTTAGAAGGGACAGCTGAGGGGACTGTACAATTGATGGTGTTAAAAAGACAATAGGGCACCCCAGTTGACCAAGAGGACAGGTCTACTCCTGAGGGTCTATAAACTGAGGAAGACAAGATTGTAGAAGGGGTTTATCAGCAATGGTGTGAGAAGTTTTCAGGGAGGGTATCCAAAGGGTCTCAAACCCACTGCTGGATTAGGGGAGTGTTTGCCTCAAAGCAGGGTAAGATTACCCCTGGTGGAATGGGTGAATGAAAACAATTGTTTCCAAAGGCTATGGAGGCAGCTGAAGCAGGCACTGTGGAGAGCTTAGAGCTTGGACAGACATCAAAGACACCGAGGTCATCCAGTGCACCTCCAACCATCACCAGTCCAGTGATAAACACTAGACCTCTGAACCAGAGGTCACAAAAAATGATAAAGACCCATATACACAACACAAAAATACAATGTATATTTGTAGTTGTTGCAAAGACCTGGAATCAAAGATGGTGCCCATATATTGGGAAATGACTGAACAAATGATGGTCTGAAAATATATGGAAGATTATCAAGCCATAAGAAGTAACAAAAGGCGCAGTGTCAGAAAAGCCAGGGGAAAGTGATTTGAAATGATACAGAGAAGAACAGAACCAGGAGAATAGTTTAGTCTGTAGCAACATGGACCAATCCAATAAACAAACACAACTCCAGAGAGCTGCTTCCCTGAAATTTTTATTTTTAGAAGACCTTACAAGAACAAGAACAGAAACTTTGTTGCATGGGGTGGCTAGGTGGCGCAGTGAGTAGAGAGACGGCCCTGGAGTCAGAAGGACCTGAGTTCGGATCCGGCCTCAGACACTTAACGCACACACAAACAAACAAAAAAAAACACCTAGCCATGTGACCTTGGGCAAGTTACTTAACCCCAATTGCCCTCCAAAAAGCAAAAAAAAAAAAAACAAAACCAAAACTTTGTTGCAAAACTTTTCAATTTTTAAATCTACTACTCGTGTTTTAAAATTTATTTATTAAACCCTTATAATGACCTAAATAAGTTCTGCACTCCAAAACCCCAAATTAATCATGAGTCCTATTTGTAATTCGAGAAAATGAAATTTTATCCTACCTTAAATTATGAACGTTTTCTGGGTGGCTTTTTGGAAGCTTTTTTTCTAATCTAGTAAGATCCCATGCTTAATATTTATCTGTAAGACTTCAACTTAAAAATTATTTTAGAGATTTTGCTGAATAAAAACAGCATCTTGCAAATGTTTGTTTTGTTTTCAACATTCACTTCTAAAAGATTTTGAAATCCAAATTCTGGGACCCTCACAATAGCACACCCTACCCACTTTCCCATGCACATTTCTGCCTAACAAAATAATGAATTGCAAACATTCATATATATGATCCACGGTAGAGTTGCTCAATCAGTTTTGAACAAAACACCATCACCTCACATCTGGCATATCAAATAGCTGGTGGGGCACACACAAGCCCCTCTAGCTCTTCTCCCAGCATTTTCTCTGGCTGTCCCCATTCCTGGAACACTCAGCACTCTCTGCTCTGACCATGGAAATTACTGGCTTCCTTTAGACCCCAGCTAAAATCCTGCCTTCAGGAGCAAGTCTTCTCCAAAGCCTCTTAATCTCAGGGTCTTAACTCTGGTAATTGTGTCCCATCTATCCTGTGTGTAGCTCACTTTGTACATATGTGTAGGTTGTCTCCCCTTACACTGTAACCACCCTGAGGACAGGGATTGTAGCTGGCAACTTTTTGTATCTCCAGGGCTTGGCACAGTTCCTGGCACAATGTGGTTGCTCTAGTGTTTACTCCTGACTGACAATTCCAAGGAACATTTGCCAGAGGCTTCATTTGATATCTTGTCTGATGACCTTGCTGACACCCCATGGAACGTGGAGATATCAGATTTAACTAGGGCTATGCTCTTCACTAACTGGGGGTTCCCTAGTTATATTCAGATCATATACATGATAACCATTTCCCCATTTTCTTTCTTAAAAAGCCCCCCTACCTTAAAATGATATCTGCAGATCTCAAATAAAACAGTATATTTTTCAACATACAATGCAACTGGTTGAAGAAATGGGGAAACTCAGGGAGGATTAGGTGACATGACTTACCCAGAGACATACAACTAGGAAATACCGGAGCCTAAACTGGATCCCAGGCCTTGTGGTTCCAAGGAAAACAAGTTATTCACCATGTCACCTAGCCACTTAAAGAAAGCATTATAGAAATTAATGTCCAACAGGTACCAAAACATCGGAAGAAGGTATTTTTCTGCCAGCAAGCAACAGCACACATAGTGAGGAGCCATTAATGGGGGAATGGCTGAAGAAATAAAGTCTATGAATTTCATGAAGTATTGAGGAGGGATGACAAATAGCAGGATTTCAGAGAACAAAAACATTACATGTATGGAGTTTTATGTACAGGAGGGAATTTGGGGATATTTAATGAGGTCTCTTCTGTTGGGAGGTCTAATGAAGTCTGTTGCTGCAGTAGGAAACCTTCCCTTTGTAATTAGATCCCAACATTTTGTCTCCAGCATGATTGCTCCAAAGTAGAGTCAAGCAGGAGCTCTAGGGGAAGCCCTTCCCACATCCCTTGTTTTATCCTCCTTTATTCTAGCAGAAATAAGGTTGTCTACTGATCTTCCTCCATAGAAAAGCATGCCTCTCCCTGCCCCCATGGGCACATTTGTAAGGCTTCTTCCCACAGTGAAAGGAGTGATAGAAAGTAAGAGATGATCTCCAGTTGAAAGCCTTCACACACTGAAACCATAGGGAACAAATGGCCCTTGGAATGTTTTCTCTAATTCTGAAGAGGCTCTGAACTTTATCTGAATGCCTTTCCTTCCTCCTGACATTGATCAGATTTCTATATCATAAGAATTCTGAGATGGGAAATAGGACATGATTATTTCCTGAAGGCATCACCACTTTGATTTTATTCATATGTTTTCTCCCAAGTGTAGACCCTCTTGTTACATATGTTAAGACTCTAAAAGCTCTGTCACATGCAGGATACTCAGTAAGTTTGTCTCCTGTGGGGATTCTCTGATGTTTAGTAAAATCTGAGCTTAGTGTGAAATCATTCCACATTTATTACAAAAGAATGCTCTTCAGAATCAATTTTTTGATGTCTAAGAATTCTGGAGCTCTGTGTGAAAGAGTTTCCACATTAATTCCATTCCTGGTTCTCTCCCCAGTGTGAACTCTCTGATGTAAAGCAAGATGGCAGCTCTGTGTTAAAGACTTTCAACACTGATTATATTCAAAATGTTTCTCTAAAGTATGGATATTCTGGGGAGTAACAAGAATGGAGAAGTATCTGAAAGTCTTCCCACATTGATTACATTCAAATGGTTTTTCTTCACTCTGATGGTTAGTAAGAACCTGCCATGTTGTTAAAACCTTTCCACACCAATTACCTTCATAAGGTTTCTCTATCCACTGTGGATTCTCTGATGGGCAATAAGACTCTGACTTGTTGTGAATGCCTTTCCACACTGATTGCATTCATAAGGTTTCTCACCAGTGTGGATTCTCTGATGAAACAAGATTAGACTTCTCTCTGAAAGGCTTTCCACATGATTACATTCAAAAGGTTTCTCTCCAGTGTGGATTCTCTGATGGGTAGTAAGAGTCCGACTGCTGTGAAAGCCTTTCCACATTGATTGCATTCATAAGGTTTCTCTCCACTGTGGATTCTCTGATGGGTAGAAGAATCTTCCTGAAAGCCTTTCCATTGATTGCATTCATAAGGTTTCTCTCCACTGTGGATTCTCTGATGGGTAGTAAGAGTCTTCTGCTGTGTGAAAGCCTTTCCACATTGATGGCATTCATAAGGTTTCTCTCCACTGTGGATTCTCTGATGGGTAGTAAGACTCTGCCCTGTGTGAAAGCCTTTCCACATTGATTGCATTCATAAGGTTTCTCTCCACTGTGGATTCTCTGATGGGTAGTAAGACTCTGCCCTCTTGTGAAAGCCTTTCCACATTGATTGCATTCATAAGGTTTCTCTCCACTGTGGATTCTCTGATGGGTAGTAAGACTCTTCCGCTGTGTGAAAGCCTTTCCACATTGATTGCATTCATAAGGTTTCTCTCCACTGTGGATTCTCTGATGTATAACAAGATAAGACTTCTCTCTGAAAGTCTTTCCACACTGATTGCATTCATAAGGTTTCTCTCCAGTGTGGATTCTATGATGGGCAACAAGATTGGAGTTATATCTGAAAGCCTTTCCACACTGAGAACAGGCATGTTTTTTTGTCCCATGGTAAAATCTAGCCTGATAAGGAAGAGATGAGTATTGGAATGAGGTTGCTTCACATTCATTATTCATCATTCATATTCATCAGGCTCTGCTCTAATGGGAATTTGCTGTTCAGTAATGATCTTAGCCTCCTGACTCAAGACTTTCCCATCTTTATTCCCCACAGAAAGCATTTCTCCAGCATCACTTTTCTGATGTTTCATGAGGTCTGAGTTCCAGTTCCAGTTCTTTTCCCCTTGATTACCTTGATAGATTTGTATTTCTGGAGCCTCCTCATGGGACAGAAAAAGCTCTACATGTTCAATCAAGCATCTGCTATATTCACTTTCCTGAAGATAATCATTCCTTGAGGCCATTTTCTTACACTGACTTAGGATACAAGACTTTCTGTTTCTCTTTCCAATTTCATTCAATTCATAGTCACTCTTTGGATTTTTATCTAACTTGATATTAGAGTCATGGATTTCTCTCCATTTGAAGTCCCAGGGACCATCCCTCATGAGTATTTGCAGGTCACATTGTTCCAGAAAGATTGCATGATTTCTAGTCAGCTCTGTTACTTTGAATCTGGTGTCGACATCTACAGAAAAGAAACAATTAAATAAATATACATTAAAAGATATACACATGTAAGTACATGCAATAACAATGGTTATTAAGACATATGAGGCTTATGACCTTCTCATCACCAACCCAAATGCAACAAAACTTTGTGTACTCTTGGAGCAACCATTGGCATTCCATAGAGGGTTATCATTGTAAGGAGGAGAGACAGACAGGGAGTGAGAGTGACAAAGAAGGCGTAAACCCCAGAGTGCTGGACCCATCAAAGACTCATTTACTCCAAGCTGAACATTCAGTTTAAAAAAGCAGCAGCCAGTAGGCAAGATGGCTCCCAGGCTGAATCTCAACAGATTACAGTGATTCTCTCCATGGGAGAAAAGTTTATTAATAATTTGGAGAAAAAAATGAGCCAACACAGGGTTTGCAGCATTCTAGGAGAAATGAAATGAGGGGCTTTCAGACATTTGTTGTACAGCATCACACTTACTCAGCTGGGCCAGAATACTTGTAATCATCCAAACTGGTTTGATAAAAAGGATGGGGAAGCGAAAAACCTAATAAGGAAATAATGAATGCTCTACAAGGCATAACAAGCCCTGGGTTTGTTTTCACACCTGTATTCTCAGGAATTCTATACCCTTTAGAGTTATTTTAAGTGGGTTATCTTTTACTATCTCCACCTACATGGCTTTGTTGGTCAAATGTAAGAATGTTGAAAATTTATACAGCTTTAAATTATAGCCTGCTACATTGCTAAAATTGTTAACTGCTTTAAGAAACTTTATAAGAGCAAACAAATGGAAACCACCTTAGGTCAAATCATAGTACAGGAAAGAAGAAATGAAAAACAGGAATAACACAAAGGAAAACAGGAAGACAATTGAAGAAATACAGTGTGAAGGAATAGAATAAGAACAGACACAATATCTACAGCCATGTAAAAAAAACAAACCCATAAATATTTTTTAAAACATAGGAAAACATAGTAGAAGAGAAATGGAAGCAATAGGATGTTCTTTATTATTTTGTTAATTTCAATATATCTTAAAAATAAATCATAATCTGGAGCATGGTTGTGTGCATGCACATATTCGTTTGGTTATATTTGTCGATGGTTACTAAGTTCAGAAGAGAATAAATGCATGCCTAAAATAGGAATGTTTCTGATCTTTATGTTACTTTTTCATTCAGAAATCATTATAACCATAATTTATAGCATTATTAAGGATATGTCCAAAAAAAAGTCATGTAACATTAAGTGCCCTCTCAGGCTAAAAAAACAAAGTGGAGCATCTGGCCCTCTTCCCTAAACTGAATATGCTACAGCTTAGCATACATATAGCTACAGCTGAGAGACCAAATGGTATTACTGTGGCTCAACAAACTAACTCAGCAAGTATTTCTTTTCTGATAAGCTTCAAATTGATTTTCATCAAAAATACTGAATGTTAATCCCTCTGTTATACAATAGGGAGACCATTATGTCTTCTAGCACTTAGCAGGGTCTGGTGCTTAAGTACAAGGCATTCAAGAAAAGCTTGGTGATTGATGCTTTAGAACACAGCAGACTCAGAGAGTTTAACTTCAATGTAATAACATGACTACCGTCATGAGAAACAACATCCTTGGGCTTATCCTTTCTTTGACTCACTTACCTCATCTGCAAAATGAGAAAACAGGTTGGACTGGAAGGTCCCAGAGATGCTTTTAGCTCAGAATTTATGTCATATGATTCCTATAAATTTGTAGGTAATAGCAAAATTGATTTCAAACATTTCTCCTAGGGATGGCAGTGAAAAAGGAAAGATGAAATACAGAACATAGGATCAAGAAGAAGTCCATGTAGGCATGGCAGTCTTCAAGTTGGAGGTGGTCAAAGGATAGCACTGAGGTAGTAAGTCCTAACCTTCAGTCAGGGACCTACACTGTATTTTCTGGCAATTCCTATGAAGATGTTTATTTTAGTTTTCAATAGCTTCTATACTCTGTATAGATATGTGTGGGAGCAAACAAGGAAACAAGAATGCATTAGACTGCTAAATGACAGCCGGGTGCTAAGGCCCAGGGCAACAAAGACATAAATACAACAATCCTGGAGCTTGGGAAGTCAACCTTGTATAAGGCAGAGAACATGTGCTCCCCTAAGGACACCTAAATAAATACATAAAGATCAATACAAGCTTTGGGGGGTGGGAGTGGGGTGGGAGGATCCAAGCTAGAGGGCTCAGGAAAGGCTCTGAAGAAAGTCGGGGATCTGAAGACCAGGAGGTGAAGAGGAAATGCCTTCTAGGCATGGAGGACAAGCTGGGCAGAGAGGAAATGTAAAGTCCTAGGTGAGGAATGGCAAGAAGGCCATTTTGACTGGATAGAGGAACACAATGAGAAGAGTGATACAGAAGGCTGGGAAGACAGATTGGAACCAGGTTGGGAAAGGCTTTAAATGTTTAAGATGATCTATAATTATGCAATTTAACATATATATTCCACAAAGGTCCAGAAATGTGGTTGACCCAAAGGGCTTTTGAATTCTAGCTCTGCTCCTAACTGACCCTGGGCAAGTGCCAATCTCTCTGGCTTTCATGTTTCTGAAGCATGAGTTGGGCAAACCTGGTGATGCCCTCTGGTAATGGGAGCTGCTCCTTCATTATGTAGGCCACACTCTCCAGCACCATTCTCCATCTCCAAGCAGTTTGCCTTCTGCTCTCCAAGCTGGCACTAACACCCACTGTGCCTGGGCCAAGGGCTAGGTTACTTATTATCTTTCCTGCATGTGGTGACATATTGGAATGCTGATGATATATATGGCTTTAAATTACACACTGCTACTGTGGTAAAATTATTAACTTCCTTTAATAAAGTTTTGGATGGAGTCTTTGGGAGAAGCAACTGATATGACCATAAGAATTTTTGTTCCTCAATAATGATACATTCAACGATGGGAATGATTTTCTCTAGCTTGAAGCACTCCTCCATTCCCTGTATAAATCCAAATTGGGCTCAATGGGCAATCTTTGTAACATATTGTGGTTATTCCATAGCTAGCATTTGATTCAGGATTTTTGCATCCATATTCATTCAGGAAATGAGTCAATCATTTTCCTTTTTTCTTCTTCCTGGTGTGGGTATCAGTACCACATATGTTTCACAAAAGAAGTTTCTACCACAACTTTGCCCAAATTTCTCCAAATCATTGCTTTAATATTAGAATTAGTTGATCACTGAAGTTTGGTCAAATTCCCTTTCAACTCCATCTGCTCCTGGTGCATTACTCTCCAGAAGCTCATTTATGGCCTCTTTAATTTCTTTTTCTGCAATAGGCTTCCTTAGAGATTCTAGCTGCTCTTCTGTTAATCTTATGAGAATAAGGATAATGATATACTTTATCCGTCCTCAGTCCTACCTAATTCCAAGAGATTAATTTCTGGGTGATAATTGCTCCATTTTTGACTTCTCCCTGATTAATTTTTTTACCTCTTAAGACACATGTTAATTTGCAACATGTTCTCTTTTTGGGGTAACTGCTGGGGTTTTGTTCCTTTTCTTTCTTTTTAAACAAACTCTGACATTCAGCTCAGATACTTGGGCACATATACTGTCAATTGTCATGAAACCACACTTTGATCATACTGGATATTAAGCATGCCTTAGACAAACTGTGCATTTGGCCCATAATAGTGTTCTTATAGCCTATCATAGGTTTCCAGCGGTGCTTAGATCCTGTGAATCCACAGGCCATTGACATAAACTATTTCAACCTCTTTGACAAATTAAGATTTAATGTTTTTTAATTTATGAAATTAGCAAGCATTTCTGTAACGTAACAGTATGAAAAAGATAATTGTACATAAAACTGCAAATCTACTCTGGACAACTTCCTATTCCTTTTAATTTGAGAACAGAATCATCATGTCAATGTGTTGTTTCTTCTCCCACCCCTGAGTGGACTGCCATTACATACAAACAGGTGTGTGTGTACAGTTACAGACACACTGCTTTCCAGTTTCCCCAACAATTTTTTTCCCAAATAGTGAATTCTTGTCCCCAAATAGGAAGTCTACACACTTCCCAAGTACAAGGCTATCCTGTTTATTTGGTCCTGCATGTACACACTATTCCATTGGCCTATCCTTCTATTTCTTACCCAGCATCAGAGGATTCTGAGACTTATTGCCTTACAACAAAGAACAAGGTTTGGTAACACTATACCTCCATATTTGACTTTTTTTTAAATCTGATTTCATTTGTATGTAAATGTTTTATAATTGGGTCTATTTACTTTCTGGGTTTGTTTTGGCAGTTAGGGTCAGAGGATCCTTTCCCCACCCCTTGTGACAATATTGGTCTGACAATTAACATCAAGAAAAGAGAGGAAATGGCTCTTACCCAGGAAGAGCAGGTTCTGGACATTCTCCAGCGTGACCTCCTTGTACAAAGCTTTCTGAGAAGGGTCCAAGAGACCCCACTTCTCCTTAGTGAAGTCCAGGAGCACACCCTTGAATGTCACCAACGCCTAAACCATCAAAATCACAAAACTTTGAGCTGGAAGAGAGACTCCAGAATTCTTCTAGTCCAACCCCCATCAACTTAGAAGAGGAAACTGCAGCCCAGACAAGGGAAAGAGAATGATTTGCCTAAAACTCATATAACCTTTACGAGTATCAGAGTGAACACTTGCAATGGAATATGGAGAAAAGCATTTTACACTGGAAGGGAGAATCGTGATGGAATAATAAAAGGTAGAAAACAATTCTCCAGATGGAATTATGGACAAGACAGGTGTTCTGTGAGTCACACACAAGAATCTGTGGAGGAGAAATCAATGTCATGGGAAATCCTCCTGTGTCCTAAGGGACATATTAAAAATATTCTATAAAGAGTTTGCCAGAAGGTGGTAAATACTGTGCATTCTAAAAGAAAAACATCAATTTAACAGTGATCTCTGGGCTGAGAACAAAGAAATGATCGAGTCAATTAGCTCCAAGTCTGTAATAAAGTATGAAATAGAGAAAAGGAGGAAAAGAATTCTATGGAGAGAGTACTCACAATCTGGCCTCAGCTGAGTGATATGAGACTGTTGTAAAATTGGAAAATTAATGCTTTGTTGGTGGAGTTGTGAACTGATGCAACCTTTTGGGAGAACAATTTGAAACTATGCCCAAAAGGCTATAAAAATATACATACCTTTTGACCCAGCAGTAGATCATACAAATGGGAAAAGGGTCCACAAATAAAAAAATATTTATAGCAACTCTTTTTGTGGTGGCCAAGAGTTGGAAATTGAGGGGGTGCCTCCCAATTGGGGAATGTCTTATCAAGTTGTGGTATATGAATGTAATGGAATACTATTGTTCTAGAAGAAATGTAGAACAGATGGACTTCACAATAACCTGGAGAGACTTATATACACTGATGCTGAGGGAGGACAGCAGAACCACGAGAACTTTGAACACAATTACAGACACATCATATGTGTGATGACTAACTTTGATGGACTGGGCTCCTCTGAGACATACAAGGTTATAAGAGGACTCCAAAAGACACACGATGGAAAGCATATCCTCATCCAGTGAAAAGAACTACAGAGTGTGAGTACAGATTGAAGCAAACTACTTGCTCTCTCTTTTGTGTTTAGTTGTATTTTGTTCCTTGTTTCTCATTGTTCACATCATTGGTGATAATTCTTCTGTACAACCTGAATAATGTTTATTGAGAAGGTATTTTTAGAGCCTATATCAGATTGCATGATACCCTGGCGGGGTAGGGGAAGAGTATTTTTCATGAAGGTATAACCCACCAAGAGAGGATAAAACATCACAAGTGTCCATGTGTCTTTAGAGAAAACCACATCATAACTGAGTTAGGACACACTCAGTTCCATTTGGTGCCAGGACCTCAAAATACAGGGCTCACTCCTGTGGATTGGTCTACTGCCAGAGGTTTCTTGTGGCAGTCCTACTCAGAAGCAGAAGGGACTCAGTCCCCAAATAGGATGAAGCAGGGAGAATGGGAGTTGTTTGTCAGATGAGGGAAGAGGTGGTCTCAGGGGGAACCAGGGTTTTCCATTTTGGCCCAGCTAGAATGTGAGCCTTGGAGTGGATGTGGGTGCACCAGTACAAGGGGAAGGTTGAAGGAGGCTCATTGCCATGGCCGTGGCATTGCAGCTGATGGGGACCAGGAATAGGAGCAGAGAAGAAGGCAGAGGCTTGAGTTTCTAGCCATGAAAGTGAATGAAGAAACAGGACTGAGGGGGAAAGAGACCAGTGTCACTGGTTCACTGAGCCACATAGGGCTAACATTTCTAGGCAGTTTCTGCCTTGGTCTCCTCCTCTTGGCAGACTCCCTGACTGGAAGAAGCAGCCCTTTTCCTTGAGATAAAGACGTCTCCTAAAAATCCAGTGCTGGGCTTGAGGCCCCAGGTAGGGCTGGGTCAGGGGCTCAGAAAGGTAGATGGCCTACCTGTACTCTAACTGAATAGCCTTCAAAGACCAAGAAGTGGTGTTTGATGCCACCTTCAGGCCATGATTCCTGCTTCACTCAGCCCCCTAGAGCCCATCTTGAGACCCTGCTCCCTTCATGGAGAGACCTCTCAACTGGCCCAGCCCTTCCTTCCCTACTGCTACTTTCTGGCCATCTTTATTTCCCTGCCTTCTCAATCTCTTTCCCCCTTTAACCCTGGGAAGCACTCTCACACCTTCAGCACTCATATTCCCCAACACTTACCACTGAGGTTTTCACCTAGCAAGTAAGCACTGGTTTTTAAAAGTGAATTATGGAGAAAACATGACAGACTCCATTGGATGGTATACTGGCTGTTCTGAGGCCAGTGTCCTCAGTGTCTCCTACAGTACCTACCTTCCCCCAATCTCTGTGAGAAAACTCACAGGACTCACTGTCTGTCCTGTTATTCTGTCTAAGAAGACACAAAGGGCTTAACAAATGCTGATTAGGACCAGACTAATCAACCAGCTGCCCTTTTCTTTGGCCTGGTCTAAGAGGCCATGCTAAAGCCCTTTGTAACAGACCTTTCCAATTCTTACTCTACAAAAACACTGTTTCTTTTCCAAGTGTCTTTTCCCTCTCTCTCTCCCCTAACCTGATCTTAGGCCAAACTTCACTGTAAGCCTGCCTACAGGACCTCAGGGATCCTACCCAAAGGGAGGGTCATTTACCTCAGGAGGAGAGCCTGTGTCTATGGCCCCTGTGGAACTCTGACACACCCAGGTCCATCAGGGAGCCTGTCACACTCCTGAGTGGAGAAATGAACCATAGTTTACTATCTGTCTGTGACCCGTGCTCCCTTTTTCTGCCTGTCCCTGGCAAAGACCCTAACAATTCTCATGGTAAACTCCAATGAAACAATATTTATATGGCCACTGGCACATAGCTGAGGCCATGCCACCAGCCCCTCCACCCTTTCCAGTCCATTCCACCTTGTCCCTCTCCTCTCTGACCCAGGGACACTGGCCTCCTGGCAGATCCTTGACCCAGCCCCTCCAGCCCCTGACCCTGGGCCTTCCCAATGACTATCTTTGAAGCCTGGAATGTCCTCCCCCTCACCTGGGCCTCCTTCACCTTCAGGAACATCAGAACATTCTGAAAACAAGCTGTTCCTGGGTCCTGCCCTCTCAAAGGGCCAAGGATTTGCAAATCTATGCCCTCCACTCCACCTGAAAATGGATGCTCTTCAAGGACAGAGGCTTTATTTCTCTCCCTTCTCAGATGGTTTGTGCTTTCCCTCAGGGTCCACATGCATGTCTCAGTACACACATGTATGTGTGGGAGCCAATAAAGAACAATGGGAAATAACCCACTGCCCACTGGCCTGAGATTCCTGAGCCCTGAGTTCAGACACTGTACCTGCCCTTAGTGCCTGTCACTGGAATGGAGTCACTGTCACTGCCTGTGCCTCAGCTGGGGAGACATCAAGGCCCATCTAGGACCCCAAGTACATGACAAGCTTTGCTAATTTAACATTTCTTCACTAAGCCTTCATTCTAGTTCTCTGTGGGACAGGCCCTGGGGTGACTGCAGGACTGGGTTAAAGATCACAGGGCCTTCATCTGAATCCCTGGAAGGGGGACCTGAAGTCCAATCAGGCCTCAGAGTTGCTGGCTGTGTGACCCTGGGCAAGTCCCTTCATCTCTGATTGTCTCAGTTTCCCCTTCTGCAAAAGGGGATAATGGTTCCTTGGTTCTCTTGGATTCCACCTTTGCTGATGAGGGTCAGGTTTATGGATAGACTGTACTTACCTGGGATGAGGGTCTCTGGGCCTGAGGGGCCATCTCCTTAATTATAGGCTCTCCCCTAAGAATACACTTTGGTCCTCAACAAGCTGAGCTGGGGAGAAAGAAGATTCTCAGGGTGTAGGAACGGTTAGGTGGCGCAGTGAGTAGAGTGTCAGCCCTGGAGTCAGAAGGACCTGAATTCGGATCTGCCCTCAGACACTTAACACACCCAAACAAAAACCTGGCCCTGTGACCTTGGGCAAGTTACTTAACCCCCAACTGCCCTCCAAAAAACAAAAAACAGAAAAAATGAATCTCAGGGTAAGAGACATTTGACTTTGCTTCTCTTCCTAGGATGGATGCAGGAGTGACAGAGGTACAGGCACAGGCTCCACTCACTGGCCTTTCAGCCTCTGCCCCAAACTCAGACAAAGAGAAAACTGTCCCCAAGCTCTGCTCTCTCCAGCCTGGAAGGCTCTTCCATTCTCCCACAGGCCTCAGGGTCTTTCAAGGTGGAGCCCAAATGCTCCCTCCTGCAGGCCTGCCCTGGTTACTTCCTCCATCCCCAGTCCCCAGTGCCTTCCTCTCAGATCACCTTCTCTCTACAAGTTTGTTGTAAGGAATCATTGACAGGTTATGAATACAGAGCCAGACTCACAATCAGGAAGGCCAAGGTCCAAGGCTGACCTCACACCAGGCTGGCAGAGACACCTTCAGCAAGTCACTGAGAAGACATGAAAGGCCTGGAACATTTCCAAGATCCAGGCTGGCTCAGACATTCAGGATCTGGGATCATCTCCCAGCAGACAGGGCACTCCAGCCCGAGATCTGCTCCACATCCATAAATTGTGTGGCAACCCCCACATCCCTGCATTAGATAGTATACTCCCAGAGCGAGAGGGGTCCTTTAGTACGTCCAGCAATAGCAGAGGGGGACTATCCACTGAGAAATGGATCAACTGGCCTAATAACCCCACAGGGAAGGAAAAACTCAGAGCTGGGGGAGGGGGGACGTGTGAATTGGATGAGAGAGATGCTGGGGTAAGACATTAGCATTTCTAAAGTTTTTGAAAGCCATAATCCCATCAAATCCTCCAACAAAAGGGAGAGGCTCCTTTGTTTCTTAGTGAAGAAAACACCTAGTGAAGATCCTATAGGGGACCTGAGCTTCCTGGATGGAAGAATTTGGGTGAATGCTGGGGCGCAGCCCAAGGACCTGTGGGGAGTCTCAAGGGCCAGGAGTAACCACTTCCCCTCCTTGTCTTCCCAAGGTTAGGGCGGGGGGAGAGGAGGAGAGGTAGGTAATCGTATGTAGGAATGGAGGGCCAGAAAAATATGGGACTGGAAAATGGAATTCCAGAATCCAGGAGAGAGTGGGGGGAGAGGGGACCTTGGGACAGGATAGGAAGCAAAACCAAACGTTAATCCAAGAGAATTGAGGAAAGATCCGAGGTGGGAGAAAGGACAACAGCCCCACCCCCACACTCCCCTTTCATCTGCAGTCTGGGACTCAGCAGCCAGAAAGACTTGGATTTGCAGGAAAGGGCAGCCCTTGTAATGAGGTGGCTGAGGGGGTAGAGCTGGGCTCTGGTCACAGGGTCTACAGCACAGACTGCAGATCCTGCCATGGATTAATTAAGACCTGAATAAATGACTGTTCATTCATTCACTGGGAGAGGGAAGAGGAACTGAGAGACAAGGTCCAGGGCCCCAGGCATTTCAGAGGCAGTCACAGATTCCCAGGCTCATTGGGGGTGTAGCACCAAGGCTCCTGGGCTCTTACATGAAGGAGGATCCTCTGAAATCACCAATGTCCCTGACCCTCTCAGCCAGTGAGGCTGAACAGGCCAATCAATCCAAGAACATGAATTAAGCACCCACTAGGTGGTGAAGTGTCAGGTCTGGAGTCAGAAAGACCTAAGTTCATATTCCAGCCCCAGACACTAATCGTGTGACCCTAGGGTAAGTCACTTAATTTGCCTCAGTTTTCTCATGGCAAATCACTTTTTTTTCCAGGGCCCCAAAAGAATTCCCAGACTCAGGCACTAATGAAAACCTCTAAAATGAGAAATAACGAACTGGGCTGAGGCCAACAAGGCTTGCAAGAACAATGTTTGCAAATGGGCCAGAGCTGGGAGGAAGGGAGGAGGGCATTGTAGCTTTGTTCTTTTAAATATGGGAAGAGAATGACCCGGAGGCCAGAGCCTGCCCTGAGAGAAGGGCAGAGCCCAGAGAAGTGAGAATAAAAGAGCCCTCAGGAATCTAATTAGCCTGTGAAAACTAGAGAAAGCTGTAGGTTGGATGGGGATTCACTCAGGTCCAGGAGGAATTGTCTGAAGGATTCTCTCTATCGAGCCTGGGCCCCAGCTTGCCTGGGGAGCTGTCCAAGGTAGGAGAGTAGCAGGGAACCAGGGAACTGGGCCAGGACACATGTGTTTTCACAGGCTGGAGTCCACTTTTCAAGGGGCCAGCTCTCAAAGGACCTTGGGTTAGAGCAAGAGGGGCCCTCAGAGCCGAAGGCCCTCATTTAGCCTAGAGGAACAGGGATGAGAGAGGTCAATGACTGGCCCAGGGTCACACTGGCATTAAGGAACAGCCAGGATTCCAGGTTGGGGCACAGATTTACAGGCATCAGGGAATTCCAAGATCATTTTCTGACATCCTTCCAACTCTAAACATCCCATAGTTGTTTGTTTTTTTTTTTTCTGAGCAGATCTCCATATAGCAGGAAGGCACTTACATTTGAAAGGGGCTTCAATAGCCAATAACCAAGACCCGCCCCTCATTTTAAAGAGAGAACTGAGGCTCAGTGACTTAGCAGCCCAGGCTAAGTGGAGATGATGGGGTCCTTGTGATGTATCTGTAGTATCAATCTGTAACATCAGTTTGTAAGTGGGGTGCTTTGGGATCTATGTCTGTAAAATCAATTTGTAAAACCAGGCTGTACAATCACAATTCCACACCCCCCAGCCTCAGCATCGCCTCTGCCCCTTCCCCCTTCCAGCACTCTGCCCAGCAACCACTCATGACCTGTTTATCTCTGATTGAAACAATAAGTTATGTAAATGTTATCTCTCTTAGTCAATTATATACCCACACTGTCTCAGATGACCTCGGTGGGTGAGAGACTGGGCACTCTTTAGTGACACGTCAGGCCTAAAACCACACCTCCATCTAGCTCCCCCCGCCCTTGAGCTATTTCCCAGTGAATCATGGGCAATACACCTGCACAGCAGTTGATATTAAAAGTGTATGGTCCTTTGAGCACTGACCACTCCTTAACTCCTCCCTGATCCCACCCTTACTCACCTAGTTAGCATAATCGACACCTTAAAACTATGCCTGCGGCCTCTGCGAGTTTGCAGGTTCCATAAGAATCTAGCCCTCTGTTCTCTACAGCGTAACAATAGCCTGGTGAATTCCTTCCAGACTGGATGCCAGGGTGCATCCCTGGCAGAACCTCCTACCCTTACTCCCTACTCATCCCCCTTCCCTCTTCAGAGAGAGCCTGGAGTCAGTTAGACCTGAGAGGATCCTCCCTGTGCCTTGTCCTGGCTAAGACTCTGGGAAAGTCATTGAACCTGTGTCAGCCTCAGTTTCCTCATTTGTGAAAATGGTACAACAGCCCCTACCTGGCAGGGCTGTGGGTTCAAACAAGATCCCAGGTGGAAAGCACTGTATGACTGCTGGAGAGTAGCAGTAGGGCCTTGGGGAGCTGAATTCGAACCCAAGTGCTGATTCCAGCTGCAGAGCTCTTCCTCCCCTCTACCAGGGACCTCCCAGCATGGTGGAGGGGACAGGAGAATTAAAGAGTTCTCTCTTGGGAGGAGAAGAGAGGGAAGAGAGGCGGCTAAAAGGATCCTGAGGAATGGTTAATTTCTTGGGGACTTATCTACCAAAGGAAGTGGGGAAGGGGTAAGAACTTCAGGGCTGCAGAGACCAAGGGGAGGGGGGCACCAGAGGGGTTAATTTACTTTCTCTTACCAAAGACGCCCAATCCTTTGAGGTCTTCTGGGTCTGGCCAGAAGAGAAATGAAGAGAGAGACTGCTCCCTAGTACCAGTTCCTTAACTTTCCATAATTCCCACTATTTAAATATCTTCTCCCTCCACCCTTTTGGCTTTCTAGCCAGGCTTGGATAAACTTGGCTCCACCCTGCCCCACCTCCTCTCTGCACAAGTAGGTGGTAGGGAGGGGAGGGGAGAGCCAAAGCTGCCTTTACTCAGTCTGGGTTAGTTAGGAGGCCTTTGGTCTAAGCTGCCCCCATAATGCAGAGATGCCTCTAAGCAAAGAGCCCTCCTTCCTTTGGACTGTGGGGATCCCATGCCAGACCCACCCCTGCCCCAGACTGGATCAGATTTAGGGCTTCCTAGAGATCTGTTATACTTCTCTGCCTGAGGGGAGGAGACCAAGACTTGTGGACTGCTCCCTTCCCCACTTACTCAGGCCCCTTTCAGCTTTACAAAATAATGAATTAGAATCATTCAGATTTACAATATTTCTCAAGCAGCTTTTATACAAAGGTCATCACCTCACCCCTGGGCTATCACAAAAGCTGCAGGGGGAAGGGCTCTGCCTACCTCTAGTCTCTCCCCATTCTGGTCCAGCTCCAATATCATTTCCCTAAAGTCCAGGTCCCACTCAAACTCCAGTGGGTCCCTCCTCTTTCCAGGGGCAAATACAAAATGCTCTGCTTGGCATCCAGAGCCCAGAATACCTCAGTCGTCTCCTCCCTTCCCAATCTTCTTACACCTTTCTCCCCCACATTTCCTCCTCCATCCAGTGACACTGGCTTTCTGGGGATTTCACTCACAAGACCCCCCAGCTCTCAGCTCCCAACATTTTCTCTGGCTCTCCCCCATTCTGGAAAAACTCCACTCTCTGCTCTAACCAATGATCTATAAAGATTCTCTATAATTCAGAGTTGTATTAAAATAAGAAAACTTTGGGAAAGAGTATAGGAGAAATTAGAATAAAACTCCTGCCAGTATAAATAATTCCACAACTCAGAATATTAAAAAAAAGAGACACATTTGCTAAGTCAAAGCAGCTTCAGCTAGTGAGTCTCCCAGTCTGGAAGGATTCATTGGTGGGGTCATTCTGAGTCCCCAAAGGAATGCAAGTAAAAAAAAATTGAATTTAACTACTGCTTTTTAAACACCAGTCTATGTAGAGAGAAAAGTTTGTTGCAAAACCATGAAGCAAAGAAAAAGTAAAATTTAACAGTCTGGGTATGTGTTCTTTTTCTGTGTGTGTGTGAGTGTGTGTGTGTGTGAGTGTGTGTGTGTGTGTGTGTGTGTGAGTGTGTGTGTGTGTGTGTGTGTGTGAGTGTGTGTGTGTGTGTGTGAGTGCATGTGTAAAGGTTATGCTAAGTTAGGGTTAAGAATTACTAAGAATAGAACTAAGCAAGAACATGGCATACAAGGGGATAGGAAGGAAGGGCATACACCTGGATCTGAGGCTGCTCCTACTACAAAACTTCAAATGAAAAGGAGTATGTGTGGGACAGAGACCACTGCCAAAACATCAGTACAAAGACTGCCATTCCTTGGAAGCAGAGATGAGTGTACTGTGTCCTCCTGAGGGAGGGCACCACCCAGGGCACTGTGACAGCCTCCCCCAGGGAAGCACACATTGATTCTGGGAGGCCCCCCTTGCCTTCTCCTTCTGTTGTACCTTAATAAAAGTGAGACAGAAGATCCCCAAGATTAAATTTAAAAGGTGGATTTTATTACCACGGAACACAGCGGGACTGTTGGAGTACAGGGTCACCCAAATCAGACAGCCCTTTGGCACAGTGTACAGGTTTTATAGAGGTTCCATAGCCAGGTTACATAAGCTGAAATGACCGTGATGTAAGCTGAAACTCCAATGATTGGTCAGTGTACACTTGAAACTACAATTAGTGATTGGTCAGTATACATTTGAATTCCCCCTCCCCCCCCCCAAACCCTAGGCTGGGACTCCCACCCACAGATTAATCCAGGGTAAGCAAGGGGTGGGGGTTCTGCCTGTTTACAGATTAAGCAAGGTGGAGTTCTCTGTTTTATAAATCAAGGAAAGGGATTCCTGTCTGACATTCAGGAAGGGCAGAGCGGAGCTGGGTCCAACATTCCCTACTCTTTCTTGTAGGTATGTCAAACCTTTGACATAACTGGGTTCACATCTAGGGGTCACATCTAGATGACCCAGTTCTGTTCCTAAAGGATGGGGGGGGGGGTCCCTGATAATTAACATTAATGGAGTTAACACTGGATTTAACGAATTATAGAAGACAATGAGATAGGGTCCTACAATTAGGGCTATGATCAGGAGGAGGAGAGGCCAATACCAATACCAAGGCTGATATCAATCTAGTGAGCCAGGGGGATGTTCCAGGGGAACAGGGACTGATACCCATTCTCAGAATTTTCCAGCTCCCTCTGTCCATTAGCAATTTTCTGGCTTACCCACTTCAGACTCTCCCTCAATACTCCAGAGTTGTTGCACAGAAGCAACAAGCCTCACCAAGGGCTGCACACAGGCCACCCTGTTTAAGAAGGTCAAGGCCTCTGGGTTCTGAAGAACCACCTCTGCCAGAGAGTCCACCTGTCTTTCCAGGGCTAAGATGGACTGCTCTATGTGGGAGAGATCAATATTTACCTGTGTACTTAAGGCCTAATAGTCGGCCTCCCCCTTAATCAAGGCTGCCATTTCAGTCCCTGCAGAACTCACAAGGCCCAAGCCCACTGAGATAGGAATGAGGAGTGGTACTGCCTGTCTTAGGTGGTGGCTCAGTTGCTCTTCTGGGAAAAGTACTGCCAACCTTGTTCACCTGGGAGAAGGATGACCTGGGGAATTATGGCCACTAGGATACACGGGGGCCCTCAGTGTGTTGTTGTCTGAGGAACACTGTAACAGAGACATACTGGGTAAGGCCATCGTGGCATGCCCACCAGGCTCCTAGAGGGGCAGGGAAGTAGTCTGAGCTAGAGGCCTGAATCATGTGGGTTTTCCCCACAACTTGAGCTATACTGAGAGCTGGATAAAGGGGTGCTGGATGATATGAGGCAGAAACCTGTTCCCTGTACATCCCCAAGGGAGAGCCTAGGGTGGTCCCAATCACAATTCTGTGTTGGAAATAGGGGTGACTGAGGCGTTTAGTGCTACCCCTACATAGTAAGGAGACTGGGGTTCAACACAAATCCAGAAATCTTTTCCCAACATGTGGTTAGAGCTGTTAAGTGTTTTATGGACAGCTGACAGAAGGGTAATTAAGGGGAACTGATAATTGTGAGATTCCTGAACTTTTGAAGATGAGGGGGGCGTATGACCTGACAGGGGCCCATATGGTGACAGCTGGTATTGTTATTTGGATATCAGGGCTCCCTATTGGGGAGGGGATAGCCAATTCCCCTATGGGACCAATGGGGTGGCAATCAGGCAGGGTACAGGTCACTTTTTGGTTATAGTCAGTACTAAGGTCTTTCCCACCTGCACTCCCTCCTCCCAGGGACTATGATTCCCAGGACTCGAGAAACCAGGGTTCCCCAGACAGGTTCAGAGGGATTTTTAATGGTGAGATTTGGGCGTGGGTTGCTAAGGGGTCAGATTCGATTGTATGGATTCTGAATAATGGGTCCAATCCCTTACTACCCCTGCCTAGTGGCACAGGGAGGCACCAGGACTAGGAGAATGTAGGTGGTAAGCTGTGACACAAGCACAGGCACACAGGCCTCCCATATCTGAACAGAGTAGGTAACCTGCATCTACTGGTGGGCCCCCAAATAATCCAGTTTTGGGGAACAGGGAGTTGAGGGGTGGCTGTGTGCTCCAGTTCTGGAAAAGTCCAGGATTGTCCATTTCCTGTGGTTAACACCCAGGTATAGCTTGGTCTGGGGGCATGGGGATTGTGGGGGACTGCACAAGGAGGTAAAAGGGGAATCAGGGAGAGGATCAGATAGTCTTAGCTTTAGGGGGTCCTCGTGGACTTCTGCTTTCCATTCTGAGGTGACAGCAGGCTTCACTCTGGTGCAATGGAGTCATGTGGGAATAGAGTCCACTTTGACAGCAGTAGGTGTAGTGGGGATCATGATGTGTGGTCCCTTCCACCTCGGCTCCAGACCATGAATTTCTTTTTACCAGCACAGAATCCCCAGGTTGAAACAGGTAAGCTGAGGCAGAATTCGGAATTGGGATCAGGAGAGCTGAGGGAAGGAGATTTTTTCTGAATCGCCTGCAGACCCTGAAGGAACTTGATGAGGGAAGAGTTAGTGATTTCAGCTTTTAGGTCTTCCTGGATTAGAGGAAGAATGGGTGGTGATCTTCCAAATATATGTTAGGGAATAGTCTGGACTTTCTCAGCCTTGAGTTCTGAGAAAATTTCGGATGCTGGCTGCTCAAGGAAGTCAAAGCTGAGAATCCAAGGACCTGACCCAATTCTCATGGGGAAGCCAAACCTTCTTACCTGCTTTGTTCAGCATTTCATAAATAGACTTTAAAACAGTTTGAATTAACCTGGTGTTAAAATGATATCTTTCTTTTCTCTCAACTAAAGTATCTCTGATTAAACTAAATATCAGGCACCCAAGTACCCCATCATTCCAAGCACCTGATCATCTCCCCCTTAAACAGCTGGGACCCAAAATCATTTGGGTAGATCTGTCTATGTTTCATAGGGGGCTGGGTCTATAGCCACTCAGGAAGAAAGAGATCATTCAGAAATTGAATCTTAACATACATTCAGTTACAAATGTTAACTTTTGCTTAGAGCATGAAATGACCACAAATTCAGATCAAAACAGCCAGATCTCTTTTGCTTTTACAATCTCATTAAACCTTGATGAAGAAAGTTAGTTGAAAACTTAAGATGATCTTAAGCAGTTTGCATAACTTTCTGCACATGATCTAATTCTAGATGAGAAATAACATTAGATTTTCCACTAAGCTGACAAAAAAACCTCACAAATGTAGAGATTACATTCTTAGGGGTGTGTCAGATCAGATCTCGAAGCCTGGGCCTGATCAATAACCTGAGGACAATCAGAGACAGCTGGGGAGAAAAAGGCCAGTGGGTCTCTACTGAATGAGGGGTGGAGCTGGAAAGGGGATGACCCCCCCAAAAAGGCTTATCAGCTTCTTTAACAAGGAGGGCCTCAGCATCAATGGCCTGGAGGCAAAGGGCCCTCCAGCAGCCAGAGAATCCAGGGGCCCAGGTTTTTTTTTTTTATTAGCTGTAATAGTATTCCTACTTTAAAAATGTTTCTTAAGTACACTTAGCTAAATAGACTTTTAGATACACAATACAGTCTCAGAAAGATGGTAACAAATTAACCGTGAGTATCAAATGACATCAAATGACTTACATCAATTGACCTTATCAATTCTGGCAGATTCAAAGTTAGACAGATACCAGCATATGCCAGTCATACAATTCTGATTACAAGTATTTCACAAATGCTATTCATTTTCCTTTTACAAATAGAAGGAACAAGTCAGGCTGAGATAGCAAAAAGCTTGTTTGTTTTTTTAAGCAATCCCAATATCCTATTTCCAATTTCTAAAAGATTTAATTCTTAGTTAATTTGACCAGGACTTGTAAATTGTAAATTTTCCAAATCAAAATTTCAAAATATTACAACAGGGAGAATTTTGGTGGACCTTTTGAAAGTGAGCTTTGAATTTGCCAATCTCAAAGCTCCACACTTAATTGGCTTTAATTGGTCAGGCAGGAGAGATTTTTTTTTTTTGCCTTTTTGGTGGGCAATTGGGGTTAAGTAACTTGCCCAAGGTCACACGGTGTGTGCGTTAAGTGTCTGAGGCCGGATCCGAACTCAGGTCCTTCTGACTCCAGGGCCGACGCTCTACTCACTGTGCCACCTAGCCGCCCCAAGGAGAGATTTTTAAATTTGACAAAGAGGGGCCTGCCTCCCTACCTCCCACAATGCTCACAGGGAGGGCTCTGCAGGGCCTTCACCTTCTCTTGCCTGAGCCAGCAGAAGCTCAGGGTAGAGGTTGGTCAGAGCAGCCCTTAGTCTGACCCGGGAACCAGGCTGGCCCACTCCTCCCCCACAACCAAAGCCATGAGCCACGTGGCTGGCCAAGCCAGGTTCAATAAGGCCAATTAGGCTGGGTTAATGGATTTCCTGAGGGGAAGGATGGCTGACTCAGAAGAGGGTTCTTCTGGAAACTAAGATATCATCTTCCAGGTGGAAATCAGAAAAGCTCCGTTGAAGGTGCTCTTCTGATAGCCACTCAAATACCTACTTTGCAGGAATAGAAACTTTAAAATGAGACTTTAAAGAACTGAGCTCAGGACAAAACTTTACAAATACTCAAAAACATTACAATCCTTATCCACTTGATTACTGCCCGCAGATTCTGAACAGGAAGCAAATGGGCTCAAGTGAGTGTAGGACAGACAAACAAACATATAACCAGACTAGATATAGGCAAGAGGGTCACTGTCTCGAGCCTTGCCCAGGGAAAAGGTGCCCTATGGGGGCACTATAAGCCTCGTCAGGCTCTCTTTCCCCCTAGAGATTTACCGGCACAATATTTAACCAGATATACCATAGAGGTATTTAACCAGACATTTACCAAGCATATTTAACCAGACATACCACGGAGGTATTTTAACCAGACATTTACCATGTCTGGTTTAGTGCCTTACAGAGGGTCACACAGTTAATAAATCTCCGAGGCTGGATTTGAACTCAGATCTTCCTCACTCCAGTCCCAGACTGACTCTATCTTTTCAGCTCATAACAGAAATGAGATAGTTCTCCCCTAACAATGTATTGGGACCAAGCTCTGGTTGTTCCAGGAATCTGAAGGCTCAGGGTATCAGTTTCCTGGCCTCATGAGCACCAGTAGGCACAGGGAGCTCCACATGTGCCCAGATGCTTGGCTGAAGGAATGGAGCCTGATTAGAGCTGACTGAGATGTACCAATGGCCAATGTCCTCAGTGCTGATTCTTCCAGAAGATCCTTCTCTTCCTCTGGCTGAGCACATCTGCTCTTAACTGCTGAAACACTTGGGAGGGTCTGATGTTTTTCAGTCTATGACCTTACCTCCCTGAGACCATCCTGAGTCACTTCCATCTCAGAGCAGAGGCTGTTTGACCAAGGTGGGGAAGATGTGATATCCTAAAAGATGTCGGTTGCTTTGAGAGTGGAGAAGAGGGCTCAGATTGGAGAGATGAAGTGAACATACCAAAGGTGATATTTGGCAGCTGACAGGACATGTGTTTGAAAGAGGAGTGCAGGACAATGAAAACCCTAGGATGCTGGGAGCCTTCTTGTTGAAGATCACCTTATCCTTGGACTACTGGTGAATTGGCCTTTTGGAAGATGGTGATGCCTTCCATAGAAAGAAGGAAGTTAGTAAGAGAGGGAAGGTGCAGGGCCAAAAGAATTTGAGGTTCAGGTTTAGACAGTTTAGTTTAAGTGGTCTTTGAGTCAGTGAGCAGGAAAGGCAGTGGGAGATGGGACTGAAGCACAGAGAAGGGATGGAGGTTTCAAGGTCACATGGTCATTTGTATAGTGATGATAATTAAATCTACTCAAGAGGGAGAAGAGCAAAGGACCCAGGATGGAGCCTTGAGGAACATTTACTGTTTGGGTTGTATGTGGTCCATGGGATGTCCAGGGAGGCACTGTACTTCATGCTTCGGACAAAAAAAGTTCATCAAGGTCTGTGTCCTCAAGGAACTCCCAGAATAATGGGGGAAACAATGAGCAAATAACTTGCATCCAAGATATAGACAAGATAAAATTAGAAGAGGAAAGACACTGGAGTGGAGAGTGGTTGGGAAAGGCTTCCTGCAGAGAGAATTTATTTGGAATTGGAAGGTAACTGGAGGAAGAAATGAGGAGGAGGAGCATATGGGCCACAGATGGTGGTAGAGAAATTTCTGGGAGCTCAGAGAATGTCACAACCCTCTTGACCGACTACCCAATCATGAAGCTTCCTACCACAGGCTCCAGGTATACTAAAACCTATCAAAGGGCTTAGGGGCAGGGAAGATCTTAAATTCACATTCCCATAACAATGAGTTGGGTCATAATATCTTCTTCCCAGCCCCCATGTGTGCTCCCCTTCCCCAGGCCTCCCGCTCTCCTGCCCCCTCTTCTTTCAGAGCCTTCAGACCCCCTACCAGGGGGCTGAATCCCAGACTGCATTTGGTCTCCCAGCCTCAGGCTCCCCCTAGTCATTCCGTGGTGGCTCCATCCCAGAGCCCTTCCCATCCCCAACCTTCCAAAGCTTCCCTCCTCCTTAGATGAAGCAGTCAGTCTGTTGTCTAGATAGTGTGTGTGTGTTACTTGGGGAGAGGGGAGGCAGCAAGGGCAGAGGATCAGGTGGGGAGATAGCTCTGAGTCAGGAGTCGTTGAGGCTGTGATTGGTCTCATCCCTCCTGGGATCCCAGCCCCTTCTGCCTCTTAGTTCTATGAAGGAGAGTGGAGGAGGGGAAGGGCATAGAAGAGAAGGAGCAGGAGAGCGTGGGACCATCTTCTGTTCCATGCCCTGTCCTACCTTTAGGTGGGAGTCTCTATCCTAAGGGGAGGGCCTCACCCTCTATACTTCCTCCTTAGGATACCCTCCTGCCTTGGAACAGAAAAGAAGGCCCTCTGCCCCTCTGGGATCCTTCAGCTTCCCCAGGTAAATCTGCCAAGCACCAAGGCCTGGCCCAAGCAGGGAGCCTGGAGCCAGAGGCAATGGCTCCTGGGAGCTGCAGACCCCCAGCCCAGGTGAGTGCACTGTCCTCAGACTGGGCCAATATCAGCCAAAGAGTCCAATTCCACAGACAAAGAGGATTGTCTGTTTCTTTACAAAAATAGGCAGGAAATTGAAAAAAGTAGTCACAAGACTTTCCTGTGGTCTCCTGTACTTGGAGTTGATTTGAGGCACTTTGGCATCACAAGTATTAACCCCCACCCCACCCCCATACCAATTGTTGCCCTACTCTGTGCTTCTTAAAGGTTTCCCTCATGATCCCTGAGGCACAAGGATGATCACTACACTCATTCCTCTCTGCCCTGTAGGGGTCTTTGCTCCCTGTATCCATGCCTAGCACCCCTCCCCCACACCCCTAGAACTGCTCCCCCTCCCCTTTAATTCTTTGGTCAAGCACTCCCTGTCACATCTTGAAGGCAGGATGCTTTGCTGGTCTTCCAGGGTCCAAGCTGCACCAACACTTTATCTGTCTGGTGCATACTAACCCATCCTGTCTCATAGATGGTTTTACTCTCAAGGACACAGTGAGAGGGCAGTGAGGTTTCAAAGGAGGAAATACTATTACCTGGGACTGGGGGGTTATTATCATTAAATATCATATTTTGGCCAAAGTCTGAATTAATCAGACTGCTTTGCCTCACTTGAAAAAGGCCTTTTCCTGTGTCAACAGCTCTAGAGCATCCTAGATGCTAAATCATCCTAGCATCCTAGATGCTAGATCATAAATTCCAAATGGACCCTGCTTTGTCTTTGCTCTCTGGGTGAGCTTGGAGAACACCTCTCCTTATGTCAACAAACTAGAGGAGGCTTACTCTATGGCCCTTAAGGATGAGACCCTTACCTCAAGGCATTAACTTGAGTAATGGGACTTTTTCTTATCTTAATATTTTTGGACATATATATGTTATGAAATGTTAATGGCAAAGAAAACAGATATACTGGATCATAATTTCAACTGACACTTTGTCAATTCTCTTGTTTTACTGTATTTACCATCTATTCAATTAAGAAAATTCCTTTCTCAGGGGACAGAGTCAAGATGGTGGTGTAGAAACAGCATTTCCTCGAAGCTCTGGCCCCTACCACTTCCAATTTATGTGAAAGGGGACTCTAAACAAACTCTGGAGTTACAGAACCCACAAATGATACGGATAAGTTAACCTCCTACTGAGGACAGCCCAGCAGTGGCAGGAAGTGGCCAGCACAGCATTCTGGGAGCCAATCCCAAGCATCAGTGAGCCAGAGGTTTTAGCCCCAGGGGGGCCCAACCAACAACTGGCTGGAAGGACTCCAGAACACCAGCAGCTGTGGCGTTTCCAGAATTATCAACACATAGATGCCAAGGACAAAGTGAGAGGTCAGTGCACTGTGGACTCTGGGACTAGTCAGGAGAGCATATAAGCTTTTCTCCCCAGGGCAAGAAGACTCTGAGTAGCTGTGGCACAGGGTGCACCATGTTGCCGCTTCAGCTCCTGGCCTGTGGACTGTAGGGGAACCAGGAGACCAGTCTGGGGCGGGGATAATGGCTCTTGCTTTAACCCACTTGGATCTGAATTGTGGTCTGGGGTGGAGGTCTTGGGATGTGTGACCAGCTTGCCAGAATGTGTGGAGGCTTCAGAGAGGGCACCCAACTAATACCTCTGGCAGCTGAGAGAACCCCAGAATTTGGAACAAAGCTCCCCTGTCTGGTGGCAGAGTCCTACTGTGGCAAAAAAATCCCCAAAATCAAGTAATTGAGTGGCAACATGCCTAGGCAAAGGAAACAAAATAAACAGAAAAATTCAACATTAGACTCCTATTTTGGGGGCAAAGAGGATCAAAACATAGAACAGGAGGAGGACTGGGAGGTCAGAATTTGTGCACCAAAAGCCCTCCCCCCCCACCCCCCAAAAAATATGAACTGGTTACAGGCCATAGAGGACCTTAAGAAGCAGATAAGAGAAGTGGAGGAAAATTGGGAAGAGAAATGAGAAAGATGCAAGAAAAGTATGAAATGAGAGTTAACAGCCTGACTGGGGAAAATAACACCTTAAAAAATAGACTAACTCAAATGGCAAAAGAGGCTCAAAAAGGCAACGAGGAGAAGAATACCTTAAAAAGACAAATGTGCCAGATGGAAAAAGATTCTCAAAAGCTCACTGAGGAGAATCATTCCTTCAGAATTAGATTGGAGGAAATGGAAGCTAGCGACTTTATGAGAAATCAAAATGCTGTTAAGCAGATCCAAACAAATGAAAGAATAGAAGGCAATGTGAAATACCTCATGGGAAAAACCACTGACCTGGAAAAAGATCCAGGAGAGATAATTTAAAAATTATTGGACTACCTGAAAGCCATGATCAAAGAAAGAACCTAGAAATCATACTTCAAGAAATTCTCTAGGAAAACTGCCCTAATGTTTTACAACTAGAGGGCAAAATAGAGGTTGAAAGAATCCACCAATCACCTCCTGAAAAAGATCCCCAAAAGAAAACTCCTAGGAATATTATAGGCAGGTTCCAGGAATTCCAAGATCAAGGAGAAAATAATACAAGCAGCCAGGAATAAACAATTTGAATATTGTGGAAATACAACCAGGATAACAAAGGATCTGGCAGCTTCTATACTGAGGGGCTTGGAATATGATATTCTGGAGGGCAAAGCAGCTGGGATTAAAACCAAGAATCACCTACCCAGCAAAACTGCGTTTCATGTTTCAGGGGAGAATATGGTCATTCAGTGGAATAGAGGACTTTCAAACATTCTTTAGGAAGAAACCAGAGTTGAATAAAAAATTTGACATTCAGACACAAGAAGCAAGAGATGCTTGAGAAGGTAAACAGGGAAAAGAAATCATAAGGAACTTATCAAAGTTGAACCATTTACATTCCTACATGGAAAAATGATAACTATAACTGATGAAACTTTTCTCAGTATGAAAATAGTTGAAGAAGGGTATATGGGCATATGAATACATATGTGAATGTGTGTATATATGTTTACAGGTATAGATAGAGGGCACAGGTCAAATTTAATAGGAAGGGATGATACTTAAAATGTGAAATTAAGAGGTGAGAGAGGAATATAAGGAGAGGAGATGGGGAGAGACAGAATGAGGTAAACTATCTCATATAGAAGAGGCAAGGGAAAATGGTTACTAGGGAGGGGAAGAACAGGAAGGCAAAAAGGCAAAACCTTATTCTCATTGAATTTAGATCAGGGAGAGAATGACATACATACTAAATGGGATATCACACCCTACAGGAGAGTCGGGGGATAGGGGATCAGAGGGGGGATGAAGGATGGGAGGGCAGGCTGGAGGGGAGGGAAGTTGGAAGCACCCACTTTTGAAAAGGGACAAGATCAAAGTAGGAGTGGGAGGTGGGATAAGAGGGAGATAAATATAGTTAGTCTTTTATAATACATCTACTATGGTAATGTTTTGCATAGCTACACATGTACAACATATAATGAATTGCTTATCTTCCCAGTAAGAGTGGGTGACAAGGGAGGAAGGGAATGAATCTGGAATTTGAAGTTTTAAAATTAAATGGTTAAAAATATATGAATACTATTATTAATACTATTTTACATATAATTGGCAAGTAAGATATATAGGCATTGGGGCACAGAGATTCACTTTGCCCTACTGGAAAAGTTGAAGGGGGTATGGGAGAAGATAAGGGAGAGAGCAGATTGGAGGAGGGGATATCCTGTGGGACTGCTATTCTGGGGTGGTGGGTAGGGGAAAATGGAGAAAAATTGTAATTCATAATCTGGTGGAAATGAATGATGTAAACCAGAAATTAATAAAGCATTTGAGAAAAAAAATAAAATTCCTTTCTCATACAATGATTAAACATTTATTGGGATTATAAAATTGTATGACATGGCCATCCTGAACTGGGACGGTCTTAAAATGTATTTAAATCCTCTCATCTTTTTGTTCATCAGTCAGACTTACTTATTCTGGCTCCTTGTACAAATTTGCTAGTGTATGGAAATAAAATGAAATAACTGTATATTACTATTTGTTTGTCTCCTTTAACCAAACTTTTGAAAAAGATTTAGGGGGGGCAGGGTCCTGGCCGCCTTCATTCTCTGGTCCAGTGTTTCTGGAAATAACAGCAACTCAAGAAAACACGTTAAGTTGGCTTCTGGGTCATACTCACAGATTCACAGTCCCTTAGGAGATCTGTTTGGACCAGGCCAAAGAAAAGACAACCTTCTTTGGCTGTTAGTGTAGGAGCATTTGTAGAGGGCCTAAGACTTCCCTTGTTAGAGAGGATATAGGGAAAGTGCTGAGTTTGGGGAACTGTTCAAAGTCCTGGCAGTTTTCTTTTCCACTGGAGAAAAGGGGGGTACTGAAGGAGACACTCAGTTCTTGTCAGAGAGGCATCAGACTCAAAGGCTAAGACACAATTAAGTGACTTATTTTCTGCCCCAAATCCACTTTTGACCATCTTCACAGCAGCCCCATGTGGGAGGTGGTCTTATTTTCTCTATTTCACAGTTCAGAAAACTGAGGGAAATAGAGGTTCAATGGAGCCTCAGAGTTGTTTTGGTTTACCTTTCTCTTATAAGGGGTTTGGAGCATTTTCCCCCTGTTGTTGGGAATACTTTCAGTTCTTCTTTTGAGAATTCTTTGATCATTTGTCTATTGGGGAATAGCTATTTTTTATTTGAGTTGTTTCAGGTGTGCCTAACTCTTTTTTATCTCTTTTTTAGTTTAGTATAGTATTTAGTTTAGTTTAGTATTTTTTAGTTTACGTCATTCATTTCCACAAGATTTTGAAATACAAATTTTCTCCCCATTTTTCCTCTATCCACCACCCCAAAATAGAGATCCCACTGAATATCCCCCCCCCCCAATCTGCTCTCTCTCATATCTTCCTCCATCCCCAGTCTGACTTTCCAGTAGGGCACAGTGGATCTGTCTGCCCCAGTGCCTGTATATATTATTTCCCAGTTACATTAATAGTCATAATAGTACATATATATATATATATGAAACATTTGATTTTAAAACTTTGAATTACAGATTCCTTCCCTTCCTCCTTTGTCACGTGTCTGACTCTTTGTGAAATAGTTTGGGGTTTTCTTGGCAATGATGCAGGAGTGATTTGCCATTTCCTCCCCCAACTTATTGTATAGATAAGGAAATGAGGCAAGCAAGCTTAAGTGACATGCCCAGGGTCACATTGATAGTTTGTGTCTGAGCATAAATTTGAACTCAGATCCTCCTGACTCCATGCCTTGTGCTTTATCTCAGGGGCAATCTATCTGCCATTGGCTGTTAATCTTTTTATAATAACATTTCATTTTTTCCCCAATGATATATAACAATGCTTTTTATCCCTTTTTTGGGTTCCCACTTCTCAACCTACCTCCTTGCTCTTACCCCTACCATAGATGATATGCAATTCTAAATAGTTTATATGTATGCAATTATGTATAGCATGTCCATATTGGTCATTTTGTGAAAAAAAATCTTGAACCAAAAAAAAGAAAGCAAAAATAGAATACTTTACATCTATATTCTGATTCAATCAGTTCTTTCTGTGGAGGGGATAGCATTTTTCATGATGAGTCCTTTGGGATTGTATTATATCTAGATATCATTGAGAATAGCTAAGTTATTCACTGTTGTTCACCATACAATATTGTGGTATACAATGTTCTGTTTCTGTTCACTTCACTCTGCATCAGTTCATGTAAGTCTTTCTAGGTTTTTCTGAACTCATCCTGCTTGTCATAAACCACAACTCATTAAGATATTCCCCAATCAATGGGCATCTCTTTAATTTCCATTTCTTTGATGCCACAAATGGGTATTATAAATACCCTTCTCTACTAGGTCTTTCTCTCTTTCTCTTTAAAAAATCTTTTGTGAATACCAACTTAGTAATGTTATTGCTGGATCAAAGGATATGCACAATTTCATAGCCCTTTAAGTATCATTCCAAAGTGCTTTCCAGAATCATTGGGTCAGGTGACAGCTCCACCAACAGTGCATTAGTATCCCAGTCTTCCTACTCCTATCCAATATTTATCATTTTCCTTTTCTGTTTTATTAGCCAATTTTATAGGTGAGGGGGTAACCTAGAGTTGTTTTGATTTGCATTTCTCTAATCAATAGGAATTTATACCATTTTTATATAACTATAAATAACTTTAACTTCATCTGAAACCTGCCTCTTCCTATCCTTTGACCATTTGTCAATTGGGTCAAGACTTGTATTCTTATAAATTTGACTCAGAGAGCTCTATATAGTTAAGGAATGAGGCCTTTATTAGAGATACTAGCTGTAAATTTTTCCCAGTTGTCAGCTTTCCTTCTAATTTTGTTTTCATTACTCTTGTTTCTGGAAAAAAAAAAAACTTTTTGATTAAATTTTTATTCTTTTTCATTTAGTATTTTATTGTTCCTCATGTTACAATTAAAAACAGGTTTTCACATTTGTTTTTAAAACTTTCTCTCCCATCCTCCTTCCCCTTTACCCCTCCCCCTACTGAGAAGGCAAGTAGTTCAATATAGGTTCTATATGTGTATTCATGCAAAACAAATCCATAATGGTCATGGAAGAGAAGACAGACAAAAAAAAAAAAACCTCAAGAAAAATAAAAAAGTTTTTAAAAAAGCATGTTTCAAAGTATATCCAGACATTATCAGTTTTTTCTCTGGGGATGGGTAGCATTTTTTATCCTAAGCCCTTCAAAGTTGTCTTAGATCATTGTATTTCTGAGAATAGCTAAGCCTTCACAGCCAATCATCCTACAATATCACTGTTACTTTGTACACAGTACATTACACTTTACGTCAGCCCATGAAAGTCTTCCCAGGTTTTTCTGAGAGCATCCTGCTCATTATTTCTTACAGTACAATAGTATTCCATCATAATCATATACCACAACTTGCTCAGCCATTCCCCAAGAGATGGGCATCCATTCAGTTTCTAATTCTTTGTCTCCAAAAAAGAGCTGCTATAAATATTTTTGTAGATATAGGTCCTTTTTCTTTTTCTTTTTTGGGATACAGAACTAGTAGTGGCATTGCTAGGTCAAAAGGTAACCCTTTAGGCTAACTGAATCAGTTCACGACTCCACCACCAGTACATTAATGTCTCATTTTCTCACACATTCCTTCCAGTATTTGTCATTTACCTTTTTGATCCTATTAGCCAATCTAGCAGGTATGAGGTAATACATCAGAATTGTTTTAATTTTCATTTCTCTAAGCAATAGTGATTTAGAGTATTTTTCAATATGGCTATGTAGATAGGCTTGATTACTTCTTTGGAAAAGTGATCATATATTTTTATCATTTATAAATTGGACTCTCATTTTTATAAATTTGACTTAGTTCTCTGTATTTTTTGAGAAATGGAGTTTCAGATTAAAAAAAATTATATCTTTCTGTCTGCTTGCAATATTTCCTCCTTGACCTGAGAACTCTGGAATTTTGTTACAATATTCCTATGAGTTTAACTTTTGGGGTCTCTTTCAGGAGGTGATCAGTGGATTCTTTCAATTTCTATTTTACCTTCTGGTTATATACTATCAGGGAAGTTTTCCTTAATAATTTCTTGAAAGATAATGTCTAGGCTTTTTATTTGATCATGGCTTTCAGGTAGTCCAATAATTTCTCAATTCTCTCTCCTGGATTGATTTTCTAAGTTACTTGTTTTTCCGAGATATTTCACATTGTTTTTTATTCTTTCATTCTTTTGGTTTTGTTTTATAATTTCTTAATTTCTCATAAAGTCATTAGCTTTCATTTGCTCCATTGTAATTTTTGAGGAATTATTTCCTTCAGTGAGCTTTTGGACCTCCTTTTCCATTTGGCCAAATCTGCTTTTTTAGACATTCTTCTCATCCTTGACTTTTTGGACCTTTTTTGCCTTTTGGGTAAATCTATTTTTAAGGTGTTATTTTCTCCAGTATTTGGGGGGGGGGGAGTCTCCCCCCACCAAATACTGGAGACGTGTTTTTCATGATTTTTTTGCATTGCTCTCAGTTTTCTACCCAATTTTTCTTCTATTTCTCTTACTTGATTTTCAAAATCCTTTTTGAGTTCTTACATAGAATGAGACCAATTCATTTTTTTTTTTGAGGCTTTGGATGTAGGATCTTTGATATTGTTGTTTTCTTCTGATTGCATGTTTTGATCTTCCTCGTAAGTAAGATCTTTAGGAAGATTTTTTTTTTCTGATTTTTTCCTGTTGTTTGCTTATTTTCATGGCCAATTACTTACCTTTTTAGCTCTTTGCTTCCAGAGTGGAGAGTCCACTGTCCCAAGTTTCAGGGGTTTTATACATCTGTTTTCAGAGTTCTTTCTAGGGATCTGTAAATTTTTAGTTCTTCCAAGGTTGTATGATCAAAGGATAGATACTTACTCCTCTTCTGGTTTGTGAGTGACCACAGGCACTCTTTTCTGTTTTAAAATGTGAATCGGATTCCCTCTCCACGGTAGCCACAAACTCTACCACATCAGCATTCCTCCTTTCACCAGGACCACCACCCAGGACTGTGACCTAGGTCCCAAGCACCAGCAAAGTAAGAGAATCCTGCCTCAGTGCCAGCAAAGAGATCCCTGCAATCCTTCGCTGATCAGCCACTCGATCTCCCCATTATCTGTGGGCCAAGAGTTCTGGAAGCTGCCACTGCCACTGCTGCCACTGCCTTGGGTCTAGGAAATGCCTGCACTCCTCTCTCCTCCAGGTCCCAAAGACCTTTTCTACTGACCTTCTAAGTTGTCTTTGATGTTCATAGGTTAAGAACTCTGAAAACCACCACAGCTGCCAGTGATTCAGTCCCTTGAGGCCTATTGCAGGTTTGCTGGGACGTGGTCTGTGCCAACACAGCCCACAACGGACTTTGCTTCTTTCATTCTGGTGCAACAGACTTCCTGTTGACCTTCCAGGTTGTCTTGGGCTGGCAATTTGTTTCACTCAAACAGCGTTCTGCTGTTTGAGAATTTGTCTAGAGTAATTTTTTAAAGGTGTTTGGAGGGGCTTGGGGGAGAATTCAAGAAAGTCCCTGCTTTTACTCCAACATCTTTGTTCTGCCACCCAAACCCTTTTTAATTTAATACAATCAAAATTATCCATTTTACATCCAGTAATGCACTTTTAGGTGAGTTCATCCATTCATATTTACAGTTAAGATAACTATGTATTTTCTTCTATCTGATTTTCCCTCTGGTTATCCTTCTCTCTCTCTCTATCTCTCATATGTTTCATCCTATGTCTCCTTAACAGTGATTTACTTCTGACCACTGCCTCCCCCAACCTGCCCTTCCTTCTATCAGTTCCCCACCCCTTATCCCTGTCCCTTTCTAATTCTCTATAGGATGAGATAGATTTCTATACTGAACTGACCATGTTCAATGCAAATTTTCATAGGAGTAAGGTTCAAATCCTCCCTTCCCACCTCCTCCATCTTTCCCTTCACTATAATAGCTGTTTTTTTGACATTTTGCATGAGATATGTCACCAGCTTCTACCTCTCCCTTTTTTCTCCTCAGAATGCAATTCTCTTTCTCATCCTTTAATTTTGTTTCCTTGAATATCATCCCATCACAGTCAATGTATACGATGTATACTTCTAATTGCCTTAATAGTCATAAAAATCTTAAGAGTTTCAGGTAACATCTTTCCATGTAGGAATATAAACAATTTAACCTTATTGAATCTCTTTTGTTTTCTTTTTCCTGTTTACTTTTTGATGCTTCTCTTGGGTCTTGTGTTTAAAGACCAATTTTTTGTTCAATTGTTGTCTTTTTGTTAGGAATGCTTGATTATCTCCTATTTAGTGAATGTCCATTTTTGACCCTGAAGGATTTTACTCAGTTTTTCTGGGTATATGATGCTTGGTTATAATTCTAGTCCTTTTGTCTTGCTGAACATCATACCACACCCTCTGATTTTTATATGTAAAAGCTACTACATGTTGTGTTAGCCTGACGGTGGCTCTGTGACATTTAAATTGCTTCTTTCTGGCTGCTTACACTCTTTTCTCCTTGACCTGGGAGCTCTGGAATTTGGCTGTAATATTTCTGGCTTCCTTGTAGGATCATTTTTAGGAGGTGATTGGCAGATTCTTTCAAGTTCTATTTTACCCTCTGGCTCTAAGATAGCAGAGCTCTTTTTCTTGATAATTTCTTTGCTTAGAAAATATCAAATAGGGCTAAGGAGAATCAGACACAACTAAAACAACTGAACAACAACAATAACATCCACATGGAATATCTTGTAGACTGTGGTCTGAGGTATTGGTCTAATCCTAATCTTCTTCCTTTATTGCTTTGCTGTTTTGTGAGCAGTTTTTTTTTTTAATCAAATAAGGAGTTTACCCTAAGTTGTGTATTTTCCACTTTGACAAACTCAGTTACCGAGTTCTAATGATTCTGCATCTTCTTCATTTAATCTGTCCTATTCATTTAGCTCTCTCTTTTTTTGTTTTGGTTTTGATGATCAATGCTGTATACTATAGTTTAAGGTCTGGAAGTGCTCTTTAACCTATATGCTTAATTCTTTCCATCATTCCCCTTGATATTGTAGGTTTTTTGTTTTTCCAAATGAATTTTGTCATTTTCTTCTTCCCTTTAAAATATCTTTCTCATAATTTTGTTGTAATTGTTACTGATGCTGTTGTTCAGTCATGTCCACCTCTTTGTGACCCCATTTAGCATTTTTCTGGCAAAGATATTGGAGTGGTTTTCTTTTTCTTTCTCCAGCTCATTTTTCAGATAAGACTCCTGAGGCAAACAGAATTAAATGACCTGTCTAGCCACATGCCACTAGTAAGGGTCTGAAACCAAATTTGAACTCAAACTTTCCTGACTCCAGGTCTAGCATTCTATCCACTCTGTCCCCTAACTGCCCACATAACTTCATTACCATGGTATGAAAAGTGTGAATATCATTGTTAAATCTCCATTTGGGTTTGTATCTTTTGTGATTCCTGAACCAATTTCCATTCTTATTTTATTATGGATTGAAAGGGTATATTGATAATGTCTACCTTTTTATATTTCTTTGCAGCATCTTTGTGCCCTAGTGTATATTTAATTTTTGCAAAAGTTCCATGTGGTACAAAGAAACAAATAATGTCTTTAGCTCTGATTTTCTTTCTAAATATATTTCTGTAGAGGACCATAGGCCAGTGGGACTCTGACCCTGATGCCCAAATAAGCCCTGTCAGCAAACTACCCTGCTATCAGGCCTGGATCGGTTCCCCACCCTCCAGCAAGGATCACAGGCACAAGCATTATGTCCTTGTGATTCCCACCTGGGGAACAAGGAAGCACACAGTGTTCTTAGGGGAAATATCATAATGTTGCAACCTAGTACTAACTAGAAATATTGGAATAACTCCATCCTGCTCTAAGAAGGTTTGAAACATCCTGCTGTGCACTTGCATCCTGATAACCCAGGATAGAAAACATGGCAGTCATGTATGAGGTGGATGGGAACTAGAGTACCGGGGCAATCCCAATATAGTGGCTTATGATGACTATGCAATTTTTCACTATATATACTGGACTCTCAGATGAACAAAGTTGACTCTGTTTTCCACCATTCTTGGGGTCCTGTCTCTGCTATGATTATTGCAGTCTCTGGGTAAGTAACTCTTTTCAAATAACTCTTCTTTCTTAGTTATGCCGTTGGTCAGTAGGGCTCCCCAACACTTTCTTTCTTTTTTTTAAAGAGTCTTTTAGTTATTTGTTTTTTGCTTTTTTTTTGGAGGGGGGAATGCAGGGCAATTGGGGCTAAGTGACTTGCCCAAGGTCACTCAGTAAGTAATAAGTGTCTGAGGTTGGATTTGAATTCAGGTCCTCCTGACTCCAGGGCTGATGATCTATTCCATGCCATCTAGCTGCCCCATCTCCCCAACACTTTCTCAGTTCTGCCACAGAACTGCAGGGTTCCCCTGAACTCAGAGCCCCACATATTTCTTTCTTTTTTAATATTTTTTCCAAAATTTTATTCAATATGAAACATATCTCTACAGTTTTTATTGAGGAGGCTGACCATGTCCACAACTGAATCCACCTCTAAATTGGAATTTTGTTGCTGACCCAGCCCCAGCCTCAGCCTTCTTGTCAGCACCAGGAGGAGCAGCACTTCATCTGTATGTGTCTCTGTCAGCTTCACCCTAAGTAAGTAGGGCAGGTTGATCACCTTCCAGACCTTTGGGCCTTGGACTTCCTGTCTCAGGGTGACTTCTTCACAGCGTGGCAGGAACAATCTCAGCAGGAAGGTGAAGGTAATCCTGGAGGTACTGAATGCCCTCCTTGGTGAGGTACCAGTAGAAATGCCTCCATGCAAACTGTTTCTTAACATAGCCACGAGACTTTAGAGACTCCATGGCCTTCATGACATGGAGATTGGGCACATTCTTATCTGCCAGCTCACCATGCTTTGGCATATGAACATCCTTCTTGGCTACAATTAATCCCTCCTTAAAAAGGAGTTTATAGATAGCAATTTGGTTCTTCTTGGGCATCAACATCTTGGTGACGGCGGCAACTGCTGCTCTAGATGTAGCCTGGGATAGAAAGGGCAGCCCCACATATTTCAATTTTAATATTTCAAACTATTTTTTAAATCATTGGACATCTACTTTTTATCCCACATTGCTAAGCTCATATTTTCAGAATAGGTCACCCTGGACTGCATACTGGTCTCTGAAACACATTCTCCCATTCCCTCCTCGTTTCTAGTGGGACAGGAATAGTCTTACCATTTCAGTATCCTTTCCACTGTATTTGAAAGTCTTTCTCCTGATAGCCTTTAGAACTCTCACATCCTCAAGAACATGAGAGTATAACAGAGGAAGACAAAACAGAAAGGAATGTTGTAAATTGGATGGAGTGAAGAGGTACTCCAGTACAGGGGCACAATGGAACAGTCAGTCAGAGAAAGCCCAAAGAAATTGAGCCAGGTGAGAAATGAAATGTCTGAAATGAGCATTCTCCTTAAATGGAGGTTTGGAGTTCATAACCCCATCCTATGCTGGGGAGGGTTGGATGTGTGAGGCTTGAAGAGGAAAGAGATTTAGAATAGCTTTTGTTGGATGTGGCTTAGAAAATCAGAGATCAGTTATCAATCAATAAGAGGACTGCTTTCCTACAGTGAAAGCCCATATGATGAGAACTATGCCCTGGAGAAATAGAGTGACCCATGAACCCCAGTGAAAAATAATAATTGCAAATTTTTGGGAATGTCAGAAAGTGTAAAAGAATAGTGAATACCTTAATTGTTCCAAAGTAAAATAATAGAAGAAAGGAAGTGAAAGGTGAAGTAAGGGTAAAAAACAGAACGAGTCAGATATTTTAAAGCAGAAATAATAATGACAAAAAAGAAAAAGACAGTTTTGTACAGATGATGGAGAATTGTTCTCAAATATCAGAATCTCTGATAAACTGAATCATCCTAATGGTGGAAATGGAAGACCATCAAAGGCCAACATACATTATACACGTAGCAGATTGGAAATATAGATGACTGTTCCTTTGTATGAGGTCATTTTCAGATTTTGCCGGCCTCTCCTGCATATGATCCAATCTCTCAATTTTTGTCTTCCCAAGTTTCCAGAGTCCTAAAAGTATATTTAGAACATTTATTTCTCTTGATGAAATTGTCTGTTCCTTCTCTCACCTCTAAGGCTCAATCTTTGACCCATTCTTGGAGACTTGCCCAAGGTCATACCACTAGTAAGTGTTAAGTGTCTGAGGCTGGATTTGAACTCAGGTCCTCCTGACACCAGGGCTGGTGCTCTATTCACTTCCTCCTCATTTCTTATACCACAATAGTATTCCATTACATTCTTATACTACAACTTGTTCAGCCATTCCCCAATTGATAGGCATCTGGTTGATTTCCAATTCTTTGTCACCACAAAAAGAGCTGCTATAAAGATTGCTGTCCAAATAGGTCTCCCTCCTACTTGTATGATCTCTTTAGGATATAGCCCTAGTAGTGCTATTGCTGGGTCAAAAGGTATGCACATGGGGGTGGCTAAGTGGAGCAATGAATAGAGCATTGGCCCTGGTGTCAGAAGGACCTGAGTTCGGATCTGGCCTCAGACACTTAACACACAAACAAAAAACCTAGCCATGTGACCATGGGCAAGTTACTTAACCCCAATTGCCCTCCAAAAAGCACAACCAAAAAAAAAAATAATTGGCTATTGAAAAGCTATCGGCGGCTAGGTGGTGCAGTGAGTAGAGCGTCGGCCCTGGAGTCAGAAGGACTTGAGTTTGGATCCGGCCTCAGACACTTAACGCACACACAAACAAAAACCTAGCTGTGTGACCTTGGGCAAGTTACTTAACTCCAACTGCCCTCCAAAAGGCAAAAAAAAAAAAAAAAGGTACGCACATTTTTATAACCCTTTGGGCATAGATCCAAATTGCTCTCCCGAATACTTGGATCAATTCATAACTCCACTAAAAATGCATTAGTGTTCCAATTTTTCCACATCCTCTCCAGTATTTATAATTTCCTGTTTTATCATCTTAGCCAATCTGACCTGTGAGTTATGGTACCTCAGAATTGTTTTGATTTACATTTCTCTAATAAATAGCGATTTAGAGAAGTTTTTCATATGTTTATAAATATCTTTAATTTCTTCCTCTGAAAACCACCTGTTCATGTCCTTTGACCATTTATCAACTGGGGGATGATTTGTATTCCTATAGACTTGATTCAGTTCTCTGTATAATTTAGAAATGAAGCCTTTATCAGAGACACTATTTGTAAAAATTCTTTCCCAGTTTCATACTTCCCCACTAATCTTGGTTACATTAACTTTATTTGTACAAAACCTTTTCAATTTAGTGTAATTAAAATGATCTATTTTGCATTTTGTGATGCTGTTTCCTGTTTCATCATAAATTCCTTCCTTCCCCATAAATCTGACAGGTAAAGTATTCCTTGCTCTCCCAAACTGCCTACAGTCTTAGCCTTTATATCTAGATCTTACACCCACTGAGACTTTATGTTGGTATATGACATAAGATATTATATTGGTCTATGCCCAGTTTCTCCCATACTATTTTCCCAGAAGTTTTTATCAAATAAGTGAGGATCTTTGGGTTTGTAAAACAGATTACTATAGCTCTTGACTGCTCTGTCTCCTGTACCTAATGTATTCCACTGATCCAAAACTGTATTCTTCATCCAGTACAAAGTGGTTTTGATGACTGCTATTTTATAATACAGTTTAGAATTTGTTTGTAAAACCATCTGGCCCTTGAGATTTTTACCTAGAGAGTTCACTGATGGCTTGTTTAATTTCTCTTTCTGAGATAGGGTTAGTTAACTATTCTATTTCCTCTTCAGTTAATCTGGGCAATCTATATTTTTGTAAATAATCATCCATTTTCATTAAGATTATCAAATTTACAGTTGGGCAAAATAATTCCTAATTTTTGTTTTAATTTCCTCTTCATTGGAGGTTAATTCACCCTTTTCATTTTTAATACTGGTAATTTGTTTTCTTCTTTTTTTTAAATCAAACTATCAATTGAATTGTTTTTTTTTTAATAAAACCAGCTCTTATTTTTATATATGTTCAATAGTTTTCCTAATTTCAATTTTTATTAATCTGTCCTTTGGTTTTCAGTATTTCTCATTTAGTATTTAATTGGGGGATTTACAATTTGTTCTTTTTCTAGTTTTTTTTCAGTTGCATGCCCAACTTATTTTCTCTATTTTGTTCATGTATGTATTCAGAGATGTAAAACTTCCCCTAAGAACTGCTTTTTCTGCATCCCACAAGTTTTGATATGTTGTCTCATTATTGTCATTGGCTCGAATGAAATTACTGATTGTTTCTATGATTTATTGTTTGACCCACTCACTCTTCAAAATTAAATTATTTAGTTTTCCAATTAGTTTTTAGTCTATCTTTCCATGACCCTTTATTACATATATTTTTTTGGCATATTGATTTGAAAAGGATGCATTTAGTATTTCTGCCTTTCTGCATTGGATTGTAGGGTTTTTATGCCCTGGTACAAGGTCTATATTTGTGTATGTGCCATGTACCACTGAGGAGAAGGTATATTCCTTCTTATTCCCATTCAAATTTCTCCAGAGGTCTATTATATCTACCTTCTCTAACATTCTATTCTCCTCCTTAACTTCTTTCTTGCTTATTTTTAAGTTAGATTTATCAAGTTCAGAGAGGGGGAGATTGAGGTTCCCCACTAGTATAGCTTTCCTATCCATTTCTTCCTCTAACTCCCTCAACTTCTCTTCCAGGAATTTGGATGTTCTTGCACTTGGTACATGTGTTTGGTAATGATTGCTTAATTGTCAATGGTTCCTTTTAGTAGGATATAGTTTCCTTCCTTAACTCTGTTAATTAGATCTATTTTTCTCTTGCTTTATCTGAAGTATATGTTCTATTCCAGCCTTTTACCTTTACTATATGTGTATCCCCATTTCAAATGTGTTTCTTGTAGGCAGCACATTGTACGATTATGGCTTTTAATCCATTCTCTTCTCCCATCACAGTTCCTTTGCGCCCCTTAAAAGGGTTTTTTAATCATCACTTGGTTAGTTTATTTCCACACCCTCTATCTATGTATAACCTTTGTATATGTGGTGAGGATTAGATAATTCTCAATATTGACAGGTATCAGATGTATTCCAGGTTCTTTTTTTCTTTTTTTTTTTCCAGAAAAAAAGTAATTAATTTTTGTTCAAGTAACTGCAAATAGGAAAGGGGGGGGGGCGGCACCCTCATGACAGTCTGGGACCACCCCTTCCCCCATTTTGGCTGGACCTCCTTCCCCTTAACCCTCCCAACTTGAAGATTACCAAAGGAGGGACTGATAAAAGTGGACAGGCAGCTCCCCTGGGGCCCACCACCCCAAACAATGTTACTTTTTAGTAAACTAGGCCTGGTGTCCACTATCTCCTCAAGCCCTCCTTTGTGATGATTTAGGGAGGATGAGCAGGATGGATGGAGGAAGGGTAGAGGGCAGGTGAGCATGAGAACCAACAAAACTGCATGGCTGAGTCTGGAAGCCACAGAATGTAAGAACAAAACCATTTAAAAAAGAAAACCAACAAAATGTGTTCAGAGGTAGATTGTGAACAGAGGGAAGATGTAACCAGCTCCTAGGGGGAGGGGGATGGCATTCTGAAAGGAGGGATGGGGGGACCGGGGAGGAAAGATCCTTGCAAAACATGCATTCCAAAGGCAAAAATCACAGGCCAAGGATGGCCAGCCCAGGATTGGGGGAAATTAATAGGATTGTCAAGTCCCCCTTCTCCCTAGATCTCCTGAGCAGCAAGGAAGCAGATGAATCAGCCCCTCTCCCTTAGTGCCTGACACCCGAGGCTCCAGCCCAGCCCCATTCCAGTTTGATGCTCAGGAAATGCCAGTGTGGAGAGGGCAGGAGGGAGAAAAGGGTGGGTATGGCCCCTGCCCCCCTTTCTACTCTTAGTAAAAAGCCTGCTCCCACCTCCACCCTTGGGACCAATCTTGACTGGGTAGAAGGTAGACAGAAAGGGTGGTGGGGATACAGAATATCCCCAGACAGAAGTCTATTGAAGCTGAGCTCTTATGATCAAGATACTCACATGTCTGTCCTTCCCTTTCAAATCATTTTGAGTTGGGGTGGGGGGTGGGAAAGCAGGAACCCTGGTCCCATTCCCGGGGGGGCAGAGACAAAGAAACAGGTGTTGGCAGCTAAGTGAAAAGATTAGCTCTGTCCAAGGAAGGAGGAATACAAAAGAAATCCCAATTCTGGGAAAGGGTGGATGGGTCCGTGGATGGATGGATGTGGGAGGTGGGAGAAGGGAGGCAGGGAGTGCCCCTAGAGGCTCCATCCTGCCCAACACAATTCCCATCTAGGGTGGCCAGGGTTAGTGTGAATATGTCCATTGTGGGAATGGGAAGGCATTTTTCCCAAGTAGGGCTATTAATTTTCTGACCAGTAAAACTAGGAAGGACAGACTGAGGGAAAGGAAAGGTAGGGGAAGAAAAATGGGGATTTAAAGATCAACATTGTTCTGTCTAGTCCCAGAATGAAAGGGCCGCCACTGTTGTCATCATCACGGGGAATGAGGTAGCGAGATTTAAGCAGACTTAGTTACTGCTCCTCCTCTGAGGACTCCTGGGATATCCCTTCTTCCTCTTCTTTCTCCAGCTTTTTGGGTCTACCTCTTGGTTTCCTTCCTGGTGCAGTGGTGGTTTTCCGGCCTTTTGCAGCTCCCTTGTTCTTACTCCCCTTTGGTCTACCCCGAGGTCTCTTGGGAGTTGGTGCCTCACTGGGCTCCTTCAGGGGTTGTTTTCGGGGTCGGCCCCGCCCTCTCTTCTCAGACCCATCTTTCTCTTGCTTGGAGGCCAGAGGCTGGCTGGACTTTGAACTAGATTCACTCATCCTTTCCCTTCTCTAATAAGAGGTGGTAAAGGGTAGGGGGATGGGGTTCGGCTCGGTGCGTAGCTCTGGGTTTCGGGGGAGCGACGCGGACTGCGAGCGAATGACCTCGAGAAGCTTCGCTGCTCGGGCTCCTCCCGCCGCTGCCGCCACCGCTTGTTGCAAATGCGGATGCCCTCTTGGAGTGGCGCCAGCGCCAGAAATAGCCCCAGCTCACACTCCCAATTGGAGAAGCGCAGCCTCGGCTCAGGAGAGCTTAAAAACCAGGTTCTTTTTTTCATCATGGCTTTCCAGTAGACTGCTAGTTCTTAGATTCTCTCTCCTAGATCTCTTCTCTGGGTCAATTGTTTTTCCAATGAGATATTTGATGTTTTCTTCTAATTTTTCATTCTTTAGGTTTTGTTTGACTGATTCTTGATACCTCATAGAGTCATTAGATTCAAATTGATTAATTCTAATTTTTAGCAATTTATTTTCCTCAATTTTTGAAGTTCCTTTTCCATATGATCAGTTTCTGTTTTTAGGCAGTTCTTTTCTCCAGTTAGAATTTGCACCTCTTTTACAATTTCACAAATTTTACTTTTTAAGGAACTGTTTTCTTCCATAAATATTTTTTTCAATTTTAGCAAGTGTAATTTTAAAATAGTTCATCTTTGGGGCGGCTAGGTGGCGCAGTGAGTAGAGCGTTGGCCCTGGAATCAGAAGGACCTGAGTTTGGATCTGACCTCAGACACTTAACGCATACACAAGTAAAAACCTAGCCATGTGGCCTTGGGCAACCAAAAAAAAAAAAGTTCATCTTCTACCTCTCTAACTTGACTTTTAAAAGCCTTTATGAGCTCTTCCAAGAACACTTTCTGGGCTTGAGACCAGTTCATATTTCCTGTTAAGGTTTTAGAGTTAGGTACAGAGTGAAGGCTGACCTCTTGTGAATTTGGTTTTTGTCACCCACTATAAAAGGATTCAATCATTTTTTTGTTTTTTCAATTTGTTTCTTTCCATTGTGATTGCCTATTTCCTGACCCTTTAAAGTAGATTTCTGCTTTTGGGGTATAGAGTGCTCTGACCCATGGTTCTTATGCTCTGAACTAGAGGTCTGATTATTGGCTTTGTGTGCTGTGTCCTCTGGTTGTCTAGACTGAGGCCAAGGCCAAGAGTTTCTGAGTTATCTCAAGGATACTCCAAAGCTCACAGTGTAATGTGGGGGAGGGGTGGAGTGGCTGCTTTAGGATTTCACCTCCCAGGCCCTAGGCTGAAACTCAGGGAGGCTCAGCAGCTGGAGGCCAGTAACTCTGGGTGTATGAAGGCACACCTGGGGTTCTGGTGTTAGTGTTTGCTGGCTCCACCCCCCTGGGGTTCAGGATGATCTCCTGCTGGTGAGCTGAGATGGGGCTTGTTGGAATGGCTCCCCACCTTCACCTTAGCTTCAGCACAGCCACACTCATGCCCTTCTTCTAGGACTCCCAAGCCTGCAACAGGTTGCACTATTTCAGGATTTTACCCTGCAGCAATATTATTTTGGTTTTCCGGGTCTTAGGGAGAGAGTGGAGCAGCTAGCGTTTACTCTACCATCTTAACTTCCAGGAGCTTGGATAGCAAAAAAACCCCAAAACAAACAAACAAACAAAAAAAAAAACCAGAATCAAATGAGAGGCTGAGGAAATTACGGAAAAATAAGGGTAATCTAAGGAAATAGAAAATTATGAAAAAAATCAGGCAATTAGAAAAGGAGATCTAAAAACTTGAACAAGAAAATAACTTCTTTGTTGTTGCATTGGCTTTGTTCATGCGAGAACTTTTCCATTTAATGTAATCAAAACCATCCATTTCACATTTCATAATGTTATCTATCTTGTTTGGTTATCAATTCTTCCCTTCTCCATAGATCTGTCAGGCAAAATACTCCTTGCTCTCCTAGTTTGCTTATCTATCAGCCTTTATATCTAAACCATGTACCCGTTTTGACTTTATTTTGGTGTAGGGTAAAAGATGTTGGTTTATCTAGTTTCTGCCATACTATTTTCCAGTTTTCCCAGCAGTTTTTGTTAAATAGTGAATCCTTATCCCAGAAGATGGAGTCTTTGGAGTTATCAAACAATAGATTAATATAGTCATTGACTATTGTGCCTTGCATGAATAGCCTATTCCACTGATCCACCACTCTATTTCTGTTTTGATTACATTAAATTGAAAACTGTACAACCAAAGGTAATACAGCCATAAGCAGAAGGGAAGCAGAAAGCTGGGAATCAAGTTTTACAGCCAGTTTCTCTAATGAAGGCATTGTTTCTAAAATATATAGAGAACCAAATCAAATTTATAAGAATACAAGTCATTCTTCAATTGATAAATGGTCAAAGAATATGAACAGGTAGTTTCCTGAAGAAATTAAAGCTGTCTCTCATCATGTAAAAATACTCTAAATCACTACTGATTAGACAAATGAAAATCAAAATAACCGTGAGGCACCACACCACATTTATCAGATTGGCCAATATGGTAAAACAGAAAAATGATAAATGTTGGAGATGTGGGAAAACTTGAACAGTAATGCATTGTTGGTGGAACTGTGAAGTAATCCAACCATTCTGGAGAGCAATTTGAAACTATGCCCAAAAGGGCTATCTAAATATGCATACCCTTTGACCCAGCAACACCACTTCTAAGGCTATATCCCAAAGAGATCAAACAAAGGGGGGAAAATCCAAATGTAAAAAATATTCATAACAGCTCTTTTCACAGTGGCCAAGAATTGCAAATTGAGGGGATGGCCATCAATTGGGGAATGCCTGAACAAGTTACGGTATATGAATATAACGGAATACTATTGTGCCATAAGAAATGATGGGCAGGTAGAGTTCAGAAAAACTTGTAAAGACTTAGATCAACTGATATTAAGTGAAGTGAGCAGAATTAGAAGAACATCATACACAGCAATAGCTACATTGTGTGAAGACTGACTTTCATAGACTTGGCTCTTATAAGCAATGAAGAATCTAAGGCAACTCCGAAAGACTCAGAATGAAAAATGCTATCCACATACTGAGAAAGAACTGTGTAATCTTAAAGGAGATCATAGTATATTAATTGTTCCCTTCTTTGTTTATTTTGTTTTGTTTCTTCTTTCTTGTGCTTCCTCCCACGGTTCTAATTTCTTTACAACATAATACGAAAATATGTTTAATATGCATATATCAATTTGCATGCTGTCTCGAGGAGGTAGGAGGAAAAATTTAAAATTCCAAAGGTTATGGAAATGAATGTTAAAAACTAGAAATAAATAAAGAATGAAAGGGAAAAAAAAGAAAAGGGGCCCTAAAAATTATCTGCTTACCCAACCCTGGTCTGGCGCTCTGGAGGTTTCACACACAAGACCTTCCAGGTCTCACCTCCCAGCATTTTCTCAGACTGTTCCCTTTACTTGGAACACTCTCCACCTTCTGCTCTGACCACTAACCTTCATAGCTTTCTTTAAGTCCCAACTAAAATCCTGCCTTTGGCCCCAAGTCTTCTCTCAATTACAGGGTCTTAACTCCACTAATTATGTTCCATCTACCCTGTGTGGCGCTCACTTTGTACAGATTTGTCGGCTGTCTCCCCTTACACCATAAGCTCCGTGAGGGCAGGGACTGTTGTTTGCCACTTTTTGTATCTTCACAGCTTGGCACAGTGCCTGGCATATTGGGCTTGCTCTGCTGTTCAGTCCTGACACTTCAAAGGAATCTGTGCCAGAGGCTTCAACTGGCATCTTGTCTGATGACTCTGCTGATGGATGTTCCCTGGGATATGTTAACATCTGATTAACTAGGGTCACCCCCTCCACTGGCTGGGGGTTCAGTATTTACATTCAGATAATAACCATTTCTCTTTGATCATTTCCTAATTTTTACATTTCAAAAAGGCCCACTAGCTTAAAACATTGTCAACAGATCTCAAATAAGTATGTTTTACATCATACACTGCAATTGGTTGAAGAAAATGGATTTCTTCTGCAAATTTCCCTTGGGTAAGATCTGGGATTCTCTGTCTCTGACTGTTGTCTCTTTTTCTTTCTGTCTCCCTCTTTCTCAGTTGAGCTATCCACATTTTAGCCAAGTGATTTACTATGAAACCAATGATCCAAGGAATGACAGTCATGAAAATAGTTACTATTTCCATGGTGATTTATTGTTTGCAAAGCATTTAACAAATACCCTTTAATTAAATCCTCACCTCAACTGTGGAAGGTAGATACCTTATAATCCCCATTCCACAGACAGGGAAAGTTAGGCAGAATTAGGTGACATCACTTGCCCAGATACATACAAGTACCAGAGATTGAAGTGGAATTCAGGACTAATGGTTCCAAGCAGAACACTTCATTCCCCCTGTCACTGAGCACCTTAAAAAAAGCATCACAGAAACTAATGTCCAACAGCTACCAACATATTTGAAGAAGGAATGTTTCTCGCACTAAACAACAGGAAATATAGTGAGTACCAATTCATGGGGGAATGACAGAAGAAATGAAGTGTATGAATGCCATGAAATATTGCGGAGGAATGACAAACATTAGGATTTCAGAAAAAAAAAACATTACATGTGTAGGGTTTTATACACAGGATGGAATTTGGGGATATTTAATGAGGTCTCTTTTGTTGGAAGGTCTAATGAGTCTGTGCTACAGCAGGAGACCTTCCCTTGGTAATTAGATCCCAAAGCTGTGTTTCCAGCATGATTTCTCCAAAGTACAGTCAAGCAGGAGTTCTAGGGAAAGCCCTTCCCACATCCATTGTCTTTATTCACATTAATTCCAGTAGGAACAAGGCTGTCTACTGACGCCACTCCTCCAGAGAAAAGCATGGCCCCAGTGAGGACATTTATAAAACTTCTCTCCACAGTGAATCCTCTAAAAGAAAGCAAGAGATGATCTCCAGCTGAAAGCCTTTCCACACTGAGACCACAGGAAACTGCTCCTCAGAATGGTTTCTCTAAAACTGAAGAAGCTCTGAACTCCATGTGAATGCCTTTTCTTCTTCCTGGCAATGATCAGATTTCTATGTCATAAGAATTCTGAGATGGGAAATAGGACATGATTGTTGCCTGAAGGCATCACCAACTTGATTATATTCATAAGGTTTCTCCCAAGTGTGGAAGGTCTTGTTATATATGTTAAGAGTGGTAACTAAAAGCACCAATCCATTCATGAAACTCATGAGGGTTGTCTCCAGGGGAAATTCTCTGATGTTTGTAAAATCTGAGCTCAATGTGAAATTATTCCACATTTATTATGTTCATAAGACTTGTCCTCAATATCAATTTTTTATGTATAACAATAGTGGAGCTCTGTGTGACTTTCTACATTAATTACATTCTTGGGTTACTCACCAGTGTGAATTCTCTGATGCAAAGCAAGATGGTAGCTCTGTGTGAAAGACTTTCCACATTGATTACATTCAAACAGTCTGTTTTCAGTGTGGATTTTCTTGTGAGTAGGAAGACTGGAGGAGTAAGGAAAAGTTTTTCTACACTGATTACATTCTTAAGACTTCCCACCTGTATAGATTCTTAATGTGAAGCAGGAAAGCATCTATGTATGAAATAATTTCCACGATTATATTCAAAAGGCTTCTCTGATATGCAGCAAGATAGGAGCTCTTTCTGAAAGTCTTTCCACATTGATTATGTTCAAAAGGTTTCTCTCCACTGTGGATTCCCAGATGGGCACCAAAATTTTGCCTCTGTGAAAACCTTTCCACCTTGAATTACATTGAGAATTTCTCTCTCCACTGTGGAGTCTCTAATGAGCAGCAAGATGGCACTTCTGTATGAAAGTTTTTCCAAACTGATTATACTGAAAAGGTTTCTCTCCACTGTGGATTCTCTGATGGGCAACAGGATTCCACCTTGTTGTGAAAACTTTTCCACACAGATTATATTCATAAGGTTTTTTCTCCATTGTGGATTCTGTGATGTACAGCAAAAGTGTCTCTATTTGTGAAAGCCTTTCCACACTGATTACATTCATAAGGTTTTTCTCCAGTGTGGATTCTTTAGATGGGCAACAAGATAGGAATTTGTTCTGAAAGTCTTTCCACACTGATCATATTCAAAAGGTTTCTCTCCATTGTGGATTCTGATGTACACCAAGATTGCACCTGTTTCTGAAAGCCTTTCCACAGTGATTACACTCATAAACTTTCTCTACAGTGTGACTTCTTTGATGGGCAGCAAGAGGGGATCTCATTCCAAAAGTCTTTCCACATTGATTACATTCAAAATGTTTCACTCCACTGTGGATTCTTTGATGGGAAGCAAGACAAGAGCTGGTTCTGAAAGACTTTCCTCATTGATTACATTCAAAAGCTTTTTTCTGCACTCTGAATTCTCTGATGGGCAGCAAGATATGGTCTCATTATGAAAGTCTTTCCACCTTGTTTACATTGAGAATGTTTCTCTCCACTGTGGAGTGTCTAATGAGTAGGAAGATGGCACCTCTGTATGAAAGTCTTTGCAAACTGATTATACTGAAAAGGTTTCTCTCCACTATGGATTCTCTGATGGGCAAAAAGATTCTGCCTTGTTGTGAAAGCCTTTCCAAACAGATTATATTCATAAGGTTTTTTCTCCAGTGTGAATTCTTTGATGGGCAACAAGATAGGAACTTCTTCTGAAAGTCTTTCCACAGTGATCACATTCAAAAGGTTTCTCTCCATTGTGGATTCTCTGATGTGCAGCAAGACTGCGCCTGTTTTTGAAAGCCTTTCCACAGTGATTACATTCATAAGTTTTCTCTCCAGTGTGAATTCTCTGATGGGCAACAAGATGGGAACTTGTTCTGAAAGTCTTTCCACAATGATCACATTCAAAAGTTTTCTCTCCATTGTGGATTCTCTGATGTGCAGCAAGACTGCGCCTGTTTTTGAAAGCCTTTTCACAATGATGACATTCATAAGTTTTCTCTCCAGTGTGAATTCTTTGATGGGCAACAAGATAGGAACTTGTTCTGAAAGTCTTTCCACATTGATTACATTCAAAAGGTTTTTCTCCAGTGTGAATTCTCTGATGGTCAGAAAGACAGGAGCTCTTTCTGAAAGTCTTTCCACATTGATTACATTTAAAAAGTTTTTCTGCACTGTGAATTTTCTGATGGGCAGCAAGATATGGTTTAATTATGAAAGCCTTTCCACAGTGATTACATTGAAAAGGTTTCTCTCCACTGTGGATTCTCTGATGGGCAGTAAGATTAGAGCTGACTCTGAAAGTTTTTCCACACTGATGACATTCAAAAGGTTTCTCTCCACTGTGAATTCTATGATGGGCAACAAGACTCCGGCTCATTGTGAAAGACTTTCCACACAGATTACATTCATAAGGTTTCTCTCCAGTGTGGATTCGCTGATGTACTGCAAGACTGCCCCTGTCTTTGAAAGCCTTTCCACAGTGATTACATTCATAAGGTTTCTCTCCAGTGTGAATTCGCTGATGGGCAACAAGTTTGCTCTTCTCTGTGAAAGCCTTTCCACAGTGATTACATTTATACGGTTTCTCTCCAGTGTGGATTCTCTGGTGGGCACCAAGTTTGCTCCTGATTGTGAAAGCCTTTCCACAGTGGTTACATTCATAAGGTTTTTCTCCAGTGTGAATTCTCTGATGGGCAACAAGATGGGAACTTGCTCTAAAAGGCTTTCCACACTGATTACACTCAAAAGGTTTCTCTTCACTGTGGATTCTCTGATGCTTAGTAAGAACCTGCCGTGTTCTGAAAGCCTTTCCACACTGATTACATTCATAAGGCTTCTCTCCAGTGTGGATTCTCTGATGTGCACAAAGACTGGCTCTGTCTCTCAAAACCTTTCCACATTGATTACATGGATAAGGTTTCAGTCCAGTGTGAATTTTCTGATGTCCAACAAGATTGCACTTATCTGTGAATGCCTTTCCACAGTGATTACACTTATAAGGTTTCTCTCCAGTGTGAATTCTCTGATGTCCAGCAAGTTGGGAGCTTGTTCTGAAAGCCTTTCCACATAGATGACACTCATAAGGTTTCTCTCCACTGTGAATTCTATGATGGACAGCAAGACTCTCCCTCCTTGTGAAAGTCTTTCCACACTGATTACATTCATAAGGCTTCTCTCCTGTGTGGATTCTCTGATGTTTAGAAAGAAACTGCTGTGTTCTGAAAGCCTTTCTACACTGATTACATTCATAAGGCTTCTCTCCAGTGTGGATTCTCTGATGTTCACCAAGACTGGCTCTGTCTCTGAAAACCTTTCCACATTGATTACACAGACAAGGTTTCAGTCCAATGTGAATTTTCTGATGTCCAACAAGATTGCACCTATCTGTGAATGCCTTTCCACAGTGATTACACTTATAAGGTTTCTCTCCAGTGTGAATTCTCTGATGTCCAGCAAGGTGGGACCTTGTTCTGAAAGCCTTTCCACATAGATGACACTCATAAGGTTTTTCTCCACTGTGAATTCTATGATGGACAGCAAGACTCTCCCTCCTTGTAAAAGTCTTTCCACACTGATTACATTCATAAGGCTTCTCTCCTGTGTGGATTCTCTGATGTGCAGTAAGACTGCCCTTACTTGCAAAAGCCTTTCCACAGTGGTTACATTCATAAAGTTTCTCTGCATTGTGGGTTCTCTGATGGGCATCAAGATGGCATTTCTCTATGAAAGCCTTTCCACATTGATTACATTGAAAAAGTTTCTCTCCCCCATGAATTCTCAAATGATCAATTAGGAGTGATTCATAGCAGGCAACCTTCCCACTTGCCCCTTCATGACATTCATAAAAATTCTCTCCAGTATGACTGTTATGAGATTTATCAAGATCGAAATTCCAAACAAAGGCCTCCCCATATTGAAGACATGAATAACTTTTCACTCCAGGGTGAAATCTAGGCTGGCAAGGAAGAGATGAGTGAAGGGATGAGGTTGCTTCACACTCATTATATTCATCAGGCTTGTTTTCAATGGGAATTTGGTGATGAGTAATGAGCTTAGATTCCTGACTCAAGGCCTTCCCACCTTTATTACTTACACAAAGAATTTCTCCTGTATCACTTTTCTGATGTCTAATGAAGTCTGAACTCCAGTTCCAGGCCGTTTCCCATTGATAACCTGCATACAGTGGAATTTGAGAAGCCTTCTCCTGGGACTGAAAAAGCTCTACGTGTTCAATAATGCATTTCCAATATTCACTGTCCTGAACACAATCAGTATTCCCTGAGGTCATTTTCTTACAGTGACTTAGGATATAAGACTGTCTGTATCTCTTTCCAATTTCATCAAATTCACAGTCACTCTTTGGATTTTTATCTAACTTGATATTAGAGCCATGGATTTCTCTCAACTTCAAGTCCCAGGGACCATCATTCATGAATATTTGCAGGTCATGGTTTTCCAGAAAAATTCCAACATTTCTGGTCACTTCATTTACTTTGGACCTGGTCTCTATATCTGAAGGAAAAAAAATCAGAAATATATACACCAAAAGATATACACATGTAAGTATATGCAATAGCAATGGTTACTGTAGACTTATGTAGCTCATGACCTTCTCATCACCAATCTAAATGTAACAAAATTTTGTCTTAGAGCAAAAACTAGCATTCAATACATCCTTTCATTGTGAGAAGAGGAGATAGATAGACAGACTGTGGGAGTGACCAAGGAAGTGTACACCCCAGAGTGTTGGACACATCAGGCTCACTCACTCTAAGCTAAATATTCATAATTAGACAAAAGCAGCAGCCACAAAGCATGATGCCTCCCAGACTTAATGTCAACAGATTAGAGTGACTCTCCATGGGAGAACACTTTGTTACTAACTTGGAGAGAAAATTGAGGAACACAGGGTTTGCAGCATTCCAGTAGAAAATAAGTGAGGGGCTTTCAGAGCTTTGTTGGAAAGCACCACATTTAGTCATCTGGGCCAGGACATTTATAAACATCCAAACTGGTTTGATGAAAATGATGGAGAAATGCAAAACCTGATAAAGAAATAATGAAAACTCTACAGGCCCACCAGTTCCTGAGTTTGCTTTTACAGCTGTATTCCCAGGAATTATATCCTGTCTAGAGTTATTTTAAATGGGGTATCCTTTGTTATTTCCTCCTGCATGGTTTTGTTGGTGATATAAAGAAATACTGTCTCAGAAAATGAGCACCCACACACAAATAATGACTAGCCGTATAACCTTGAGCAAGTTACTTAGCCCCAATTGCTTTAAAAAAAAAAAAAAGAAATGCTGATGTTTCTGTGGGTTTAAAGGATTCCTATGATAGTGGGCATCCTTGTTCCACACCTGACATTACTGGGAAGTTTTCTAGCTTATCCCCATTACAAATAATGCTTGCAGATGTGTTTAGGTAAATAGTTAAAAAAAAAAATCAGTTTAAGGAAAAATCTATATATGCTTATAATTTCAAGAACATAAATGAATGTTGTGTTTGGTCAAAAGCTTGTTCTTCAGCTACTGATATAACCATATGATCTTTTGTTACTATTGGTATAATTAATTATATGAATGATTTTCTGTAAGTTCAAACATCCCTCCATTTCCTGTATGAATTCAAAGAGAGTTCAATGTACTATCTTTGTAATATATTGTGCTAATTCCTAGTTAGTATTTTATTTAAGATTTTTGAATCTGTATTCATTCATGAAATTAGTCTATTATTTTCCTTCTCTTTCTTATTCTTCCTAGTGTGGGTATCAGTACCAAAGCATTTGTTTCATAGAAGGAATCTGTTGTACCCCTTCTTTGCTTATATTTCCAAATCACTAATTTTATATTGGAATTAGTTGATCTTTAATGTTTGGCAAAATTCCCTTTCAAATCCATCAGCTCCTGATGGTTTTTTCTCCAGAAACTAATTTCTGGCTTGTTTAATTTCTTTTTCTAAAATAGTTTTACTTAGATATTCTAGTTCCTCTTCTGTTAATCCCATGACAATAAGGCTCCAGCTCTACCTGCCCTCACTCCCACCTAATTCCTAGAGGATGAATTTCTATATGATAATTGCTCTATTTTACCTCTCCCTACATAATTTTATTTTCCCCCACCTTAAAACCCCTGTTAATGTGCAACATATCCACCTTTTGAGGTAAGTCCTTGACTTTTTTTTTTTTAACATAATTTGGCATTCAGATCATATACTTTGATACATATTCTGTAAATTGTCATGAAACCACACTTTGATCATAGTGGATATTAAGCATGCCTTAGACAAACTGTCCACTTGGCCCATATTAATGTTCTTTATAGCCCATCATAGGTTTTCAATGGTGCTTAGATCATGTCCATTCATAGACCACAAAAATAAATGATTTCCACCTCTTTGAGAAATTACTTTTCAAAATGTTTTTGAATTTATGTAATGCATTTTAAAGCATTTCCATAACACAGTAGCATAAAAAAGATGACTACACATGCTGCAAATCTATTCTGGAAAATTTCCTATTCCTTTCAAATTTAGAATAGAATTATAATATAAATTTCTTGTTTCTTCTCCCTCCCTTCAGAGTTGGCCGGCATTACATACAAATAGGTATGTGTGTGTGTGTGTGTGTGTGTGTGTGTGTGTGTCTCTCTGTGTTTGTATGTGTACACTGTTTCAGACACACTGCTCTCTAGTTTTCTCAACAATTTTTTTTTAGCAAATAATGAATCCTTATCCAAAATATTAACTTTACACTTTTCATATACAAAGTTACTATGTTTATTTGCTGCTATGTGTATACATTATTCCATTGATCTATTTCTTTTTCTTTCTTTTTGGAGGGGGAGGGCAAGGCATGGGGGTTAAGTGACTTGCACAAGGTCACATGGTTAGTAAATGTCAAGTCTCTGAAGCCACATTTGAAGTCAGGTCCTCCTGACTCCAGGGCTGGTGCTCTATTCACTACACCACATAGCTGCCCCCTATCTTTCTATTTCTTACCCAGCACCAAAGAGTTTTGATACTAACTGCCTTACAATAAAGCATAAGATCTGGTACTGCTAAACCTCCTTCCCAACCACTTTCCCCCCATTATTTCCTTTGATATTCTTAACTTGTTTTCCCAAATGAATTTTCTTATTAATTTTTCCTGTTGAGTAAAAAATAATTTTGATAATTTCATTAGAAGGGCATTAAATATATAAATCAATTTTGATAAAATTGACATTTTTAATTACACTGGCCCTGCCTCTTCCTCTTCATGGACAACTAATATTTCTCCAATTATTTCAATCTGATTTTATTTGTATATAAACATTTTTATAATTTGGTTTATATAGTTCCTCTTTTTGTTTTGGCAGTTGCACTCCTATGTTTTTTTTTTTTTAAGCAACTGGGGTTAAGTAACTTAAGGTTACACGGCTAGTCATTATTTATGTGTGGGTGCTCATTTTCTGAGGCCGGATTTGATCTCGGGTCATCCCAACTCACTGCGCCACCTAGCCGCCCCTCACTCCTATGTTTTTTATACTCTTTATAGAGTTTGAGGCAGTTTGTTTTCTTCCTTTAAAGAGATTCCTGGAGAGCCCAAGTATTTCCTGTCTTTTCTGCCAACTTTATAGAATCCCCTTCCCATTGTTTTTAGCATGACATTTTCAGTGAGGTTGTTAGACACCTTCACAGAGGAGGAATATGGCATCAAGTAAAGATATCTGATTTATGGTAAATTATTTAACTTGAAAAGGTGACAAGTCAAGACAAAGTGAATGGAGAGTTGGTGCATGCAGAAGATTGTGTGCTTAATGAAGCTTCTGAGGCTGAGATACTCCAGAATATGGATCCATTCTCTGCCACTTGTGCTAACTTTGATCTATAATATGAAGAAAAGAGAGGAAATGGTCCTTACCCAGGGACAGCAGGTTCTGGATATTTTCCAGCATGACCTCTTTGTACAGCTCTTTCTGAGAATGGTCCAAGAGGTCCCACTCCTCCTTAGTGAAATCCAAAACCACATCCTTGAATGTCACCAACTCCTAAACCATCAAAAATCACATGATTTAGTGCTGAGAGACTCAAGAACTCATCTAGTCCAACCCTTATCAATCTGGAAGAGGAAACTGGAGCCCAGAGAATGGATTTGTGTAAAAGTCATATAAACTTTATAAGTGTCATAGTTAACACTTGAAATCAGTTATTAAGAACCCAATGGAATATGGAGAAAAGCATTTTACATTTGAAGTGACAATCATGATGGAATAATAAAAGCTAGACAAAGGTCTTCCTAGACAGTGCTTTCCCAGTAAAATTAAGAACAAGATATGTCCCATATTAGTGACACATAAGAATCTGAGGAGGAGAAAGTGAGGTCATGGGTAACTCCTCCTGTGTTCTAAGTAACATTAAGAATATTCTATGAAAAGTATGTGAGAAGTTGGTAAGTACTGTGTATTCTGGGAGAAAAAATGACCAAAACAACAAGTGACCCCTGAGCAGAGAACAAAGAAATTATCAAGTATATTGCTAAATCTAATAAAGTATGAAGAAAAAAGGATGAAAAGAATTCTAAAAAGAGATTATTCACAATCTGACCTCAACTGAGTGGTATGAGACTGTTTCCAGCCAAGTGAAGAAGAGTTCTCTATTTTTATAGTGAGTGTTGAGATGACCCTAGATATGAGTCATACTCAAATATCTTCTGTCTTTCCTTTAAGATTTACTTTAATTGTTAATGGAAAATTCATTCATTTTAATTAAATTTAATTATAGAAAAATAAGAGTAAACATGTGGGGAAAGTACTCCTTCATTAAAAATGTAAAATTTTATCAGGTGGGGTTAGAGATCGAGCTAATGTATAAGAAAGACCATGACAGTTTATGAAAAATTAATTATTTTAACATGCTGCTACAACTCTAGAATATAAGGTTTAGAGTTAGGGAGTCAAAAAAATAAGTCAAGAGGCAGAGTGACAGAGATCGTACAAAAAAGTTGGCATTTCTTCAAATCCTCTGATGCTTGGGAGGGCTCATCTATGTTTCCAATCTTCTACATGCAAAACACATATTTAGCCAAGCATCTGGCATTTGATACTTACTTTTCATTTCTAGCAGAATGGTATGATTTTTTAGTCTTTTGTTGGTAAGTTGGTAAGTACTATTCTGGGAGAAAAAATGACAAAAACAACAACAGTGATCCCTGAGCAGAAAACAAAGGAATTATCAAGTAAATTACTAAGTCTAATGAAGTATAGAAAAGACAAAAGGATGAAAAGAATTCTAAAGAGAGATTACTCATAGTCTGACCTCAACTGAGTGGTATGAGACTGTTTTCCAGCCAAGTGAAGAAGAGTTCTCTATTATTATACTGAGTGTTGAGATGACCCTAGATATGAGTCATACTCAAATACCTTCTGTCTTTCCTTTATGATTACTTTCAATTGTTTTTTTTTTTTCTTTACAGTCAGTATTTTGACTTTAATGGCAAGAAGGAATGGGACCTGGTATACAGCAGGGGCATCAGAAAGGTACCAAAGCATGGGAAGACGACTACCATAATTGCTAGGCAGGACCCTATAAGTCATAGAGGTATCATTAAAAACACAGAGTCCCAGTGACAGTGATATTTGAAAGTCATTAAAAAATCCCACTGTCTTGTTCCAAGTGGAGTTTCCAAGTGAAGAGAAGAGTGACAAAGTGTAACATTCAACCCTCGGAGTAGAAAACCACACATGGTTAACAATTGCTTGCTCTCTGGATGGGAGGCCACCACGAAAAAACTGGGATGGGTTGAATCTAGCTTCCAATCTCAGAATGTGAAGTATAGATAGCCATTCCTCTTCACTGGTCATGAGACATTAATCCAAGATGAAGCTGGCTAGATAAACCAATATGGTTTCTTCCCTGAGGAAATGTATAGAAGGTGGAAAAGTTCCTTCTACATAGGTGATATTCTTTTCTATCTCAATTTCCAGAGAAAGTTCTAGCAGAAATCTTCTTTGAATATACTAGGTATAAACTTAGAAAAGACAAAAATCTTCTGAGATCCTGGGCCTAGCTCAGCTGCCGAATTATATAATTGATGCTTTCACCTCGGTAGCCAGGTTTGCCCATTTCCTTGAGAAAACCCACTCTATTCTTGGCAGCATGGCGGACTACCAACATGGGGGAAAGGACGCAGGAACTTTGAGACCTGATAGAAATATTCCCCAAATGAGCAGATTTCATGGATGACATCTTCTAGACAAATAATACCAAACTTCCCTAGATGCTCCTCAATCAAGGTATTATCTGTTAGAGAGACTTTATTATTTATCCTGGCTTGTCCTCTTTTCAGAATGATCTCACAGACAGGTTTTAGGTTATGATATCCCCAAGCTACATAAGGCTCTATAATGCACAGTTTCTTTAAGGAAGTTGGAGACATTTTAACAAAGATGCCACTGTAAATTTTCTTCAGACAAAAGTTCCTCTATTGTCTTTGTCACCTGGTTACTCACTCCATTAATCCTTTCCATTTGGACCACAAAGGCCAGATGATGTGCATCGTTTAGCACATAGCACCCAGGCTGCGAATCCAGGCGCTTGAGATGAGCTACATCTTGGACAATATGATAGGATTCATGGACAAATGATTCCAGTTGCCTGAATCTGAGCTGACTCCCTTTCTTTTGCTTCCTATTTTCCAAAAGGGCTTGCTTAGCCTGAGTTGCTTTGAGGTCTTGGTAAGCTTTCCTCTTCTTCAGGAGGTTCTCTGGAACCAAAGGAATCTTTTTTCTGGACTCAGGTTCCGCCATCTTTCCTGCGTCCAATTACTTTCAATTGTTAATGGAAAGTTCGTTCATTTTAATATTTAATTATAGAAAAATAAGAGTAAACATGTGGGGAAAGGAGTATTCCTTCCTTCATTAAAAATATAAAATTTTATCAAGTGGGGCTAGAGATTGAGCTAATGTATAAGAAAGACGATGACAGTTTATGAAAAATTAATTATTTCAACATGCTGCTACAAAGGGAGTAAAAAAAAAATAAGTCAAGAGGCAGAGTGATGGCGATCGTATAAAAAAAGTTGCCATTTCTTCAAATCCTCTGATGCTTGGAAGGGTTCATCTATGTTTCCAATCTTTTACATGTAAAATACGTGGTTAGCCAAGGCATCTAGCAATTTGATACTTTTCATTTCTAGCAGAATAGTATGATTTTTTAGTATAGAATTTTTTAGTATTTTCCAGGTTTTTTTAGATTCCCAAGAATTTGCAATTCTTTCCTTTTCATTGGGTGTTCTGAGTTATGACTCTTCATTGAATTCTATTAATTCATAATATATACAATCACTATAGGAAGGCCATGATTTTCTTCATTGCTAATACATCTATTCAATCCCTAACTTGTTCTTATCAGAAGCTCTTGCCCACCATGGACTGAGCTCATGGACTCCAAACACCTACGGAAGAAGAGGGTCAGCTCACACATGTCCACACTTACACCTCGGCGCACTAATTTGGAACTTCTCACCGACTTTGTCACTATGTCCCAGTGGGTTTTCCAATATCTCTTCCCTTGGTGGGTTGTCTTCCCATTGAAAGTAGCAATCTTGGTGGGGACAATTCAATCTTCCTTCTCTTCTGTTTGAATCCCTGGTCCTTAACACAGAGCATGGCATTATTCAATTGTTTCTGTTGTGTTTGACTTTCCTAGATCCCATTTGAGAGTTTCTGAGCAAAGCTATATCACAAGTATCCATGTAACTTTAGAGGAGACCACATCATAATTTAGTTTAGGATACACTCAGTTCCATTTGCTTCCAGGACCGCAAAATATAGGGCTTGCTCCTGTGGACTGGTCTACTGCCAGAGGTTTCTTGTGGCAGTCTTTCTACTCAGAAGCAAAAGGGACTCAGTCCCCAAATAGGATGAAGCAGGGAGAATGGGAGTTGTTCGACAGATGAGGGAAGAGGAGCTCTCAGGGGGAACCAGGGTTTTCCATTTTGGTCCAGGCAGAATGTGTACCTTGTAATGGAAGTTGGTAAACTAGGCCAAGGTCAATGTAGAAGAAGGGTCATTGCCGTGGCTATGGCACTGTAGTTGATGGAGACCAGGAACAGGAGTAGAGAAGAAGGCAGGTTCCTGAGTTTGAAGCTGTGGGTGTGAATGGAGGAAGAGGATAATCCTGGGGCCTCAAGACTGAGGCAGAAAGAGACTGGTAGGCCCTCTCAGAAAGGCCTTGGTTCAATGAGACCCATAAGCCCTTCTTCTGCTTTCCATGTGGCCCACATTTGTAGGCAACTTCTGCCTTAGACTCCTCCTCCTGCCATGTTCCCTGGCTGGAAGAAGCAGCCCTTTTCCTTGAGATAAAAACATCTCCCAAAAATCCAGTGCTGGGCTTGCAGTTCCCAGGGAGGGCTGAGCCAGGAGGTCAGATGGCCTACCTGTACTGTAACTGACTAGCTTTCAAAGACTAGGAAGTGGTCTTTGATGCCACCTACAGGCCATTCCTGTTTCACTCAGCCCTCTAGACACCCCTCCCCCAGCCCCCCAGCCCCTGTCTCCTGATTGGAGAGAGTTCCCTTCAACCAGCTCATCCTATAGCCTGTGACTGCTGCTCTCTGGTCACCCCACCCCCCACTTCCCCAAATCCCTTTCCTTCTTTAGCTCTGGGAAGCACCTTCACCCCTTTGGCACTCATATCCCCCAAATCTGACCACTGAGGCTTTCACATTACAAGTGGGTAAATGGTTTTTAAAAGCGAATTTTTGAGAAACCATAACTGACTCCATCTGATGCTATATTGGGTGTCCTGAGGCCAATGTCTTCAGTGTCCCCTTCAGTACCTTCCCTCCCCCAATCTCTGTGAGAAAACTTATAGGACTCACTTCCTCTCCTGTTCTTCCGTCTGATGGCACAAAGGTTTAGGAAATGTTGAGTAACTACCTGCCTAATCAAGCAGCTACCAATTTCTTTGCACTGGTGTAAGGGCTATGCTAAAGGCCTTTGTAACGGATCTTTCTAACTCTCAATTCACATTTTGTTTCTTTTCCTAAAAATGTTCCTTTCTATCTCTCTGTCCCCTGACCTGATCTCAGCCCAAACTTCTGTGTAAGCCTGCCTACAAGACCTCAGGGACGCTACCCAAAGGGAGGGCCATGTCCCTCAGGAGAGACTGTGTCTCTGGCCTCTGTGGACTTCTGACACACCCAGGTACATCAGGGAGCCTGTCACACTCCTGAGTGGAGAAATGAACCACAGTTTCTGTCTGTCTGTGACCTGTGCTCCCTTATTCTGCCTGTCCCTGGCAAGGACCGTGACAATTCTCACAATATCTTCAAGTGAGACAATGTTTATTTGGCTCCTGGCACACAGTTGATGCCATGCCACCAGCCCCTCAACCCTTTCCAGTCCATTCCACCTTGGTCCTCTTCTCCTCTCTGACCCAGAGACACTGGCCTCCTGGCTGACCCTTGACCTAGACCCTCCAGCCCCTGACCCTTCCCAATGGCTGTGTCTCATACTTGGACTGTCGTCACCTCGACCTCCTGGCTTCCTCTGCATCTCAGGTAACATTCTCCCCTGAAAACAAGCTGTTCCTGGTCCCTTCCCCCTCATGGCACCTCCCCTCCATTCTGTAAAGAGCTTGTTTGCACACAGATGACATGTTTTCTCCCAATTAGACTGAGCTCAGGGAGAGCAGGGACTGTCATCTGTTTAAACTTTCTTTGCACAACCAATATGTTAGCACAGGGCTTGGCACAGAGGAGTCACTCTCTAAATGCTTATTGACTTGACCCAAGAAATGGTAATTGGGAAACATTCAGAGAGACCAGGGAAGACTTGTGTGACCTGAGGCAAGACACGAGCAGTACCAGGAGGACAATTTCTGCTCTGCTGACAGTGCAAAGGACAACCTGAGTCTAGCAAAATGAAGCTTCCCTGGCTCTCTGTGAAGTCACCTTTGCTGATGTGATCAGACCTGTGGATGGACTACATTCACCTAGTACTCCTGGGACATGACAGGGAGCCTGGACAAGTAGTAGGGCCAACCCTCAGAGTCAGGCCTTGTAGGGAGGCCCACTCCTGGCAAGCCTGGAGGACAGTCAGCAAGAGGTTAGAGGGAGATGATGAAGCCCAATGGAAAGGGCAGCCCCTAGTTCAGACCTAGCTGGCATCTGCATGTGCAGAGCTGACTCCCAGGAGGCAGAGAGACCTTGGTTCCAAAGGAAAAAGGCAGACTTCAGCTCCTAGGCTTTCTGCTTCCTGCCAATCAACCCTGGTGTGTGTGTGTGTGTGTGTGTGTGTGTGTGTGTGTGTGTGTGAACATGCTTCCTAATGCCTAGAGTCTTGCCCTCCTTTGCCTGCCCTTTCAGAAGGGAATTATGATTTGCCAGTCTGTGCCTCCTAGTGAAATTCATTAGTCAGCTGCTGGATTAATGGCATTGTCTAAAATGAATGTTCCTCAAGGACAGAGGTTTTATTTTTCTACGTTCAGAGATGGTTTCCCTAAGCATGCACATATGTTTCTGAGTATACTCACATATGTGTGGGAGCCAGCATGGAGCACTACGAAGCAAACCCACTGTCCACTGGCCTGAGATTCCTGAGTCCTGGGTTCAGATCCTGTCCCTGCCATTTATTACCTGTCACTGGAATCTAGTCACTGTCACTGCTGGACCTCAGTGGGGTTGCAGAAAGTCTGTTCTAGCATGCTAGGATGACAAGGACATGACAAGCTTTATTACATTCCTTCACTAAGGTTTCATTCACATTCCCTGGGGCTCAGTCCCTGGGGCTCAGTCCCTGGGGCACCTGCAAAACAGAGTTCAAGATCACAGGGCCTTCACCTGAATCCCTGGAAGGGCAACCTAGATGGAATCAGGAAGACCTGAGATCCATTACGGTCTCAGGCATTGGCTCGTTCTGCAACTTTGGGCAAATCACTTCATCTCTGGGTGCCTCAGTTTCCCCTTCTGTAAAAGGGGATAAAGCTTCCTTGGCTTTCTTGGATTCCACCTTTGCTGATGCTGATCAGGTCTGTGGATAGTCTGTACTCACCTGGGATGAGGGTCTCTGGGTCCCAGAGGCCATGCTTCTTGGTCTCTCTCCTAGGAATAGGCTTTGGTGCTCAGCAAGCTGACCTGGGGAAGGAGAAGAACCTCAGGGTGGGAGAGACATTGACTTTGCCTTCTCTTCCTAGAGGGGATGCTGGGGTGACTGAAGGTGAGCTCTGAGAGCCTTAACAAAGACCCTGCCCTGCCCTCAGGTGAGATTCTCCACCATAGGAGGCAAGAGTGTTGTAGTGTTTGTCCTTCCTTCTGGAAGAGAACCATGGCAACAGGGAAATGATGACATTTAGTTGACTTAGATTTGAGGGAGGGAGGGCTGTGCAAGGTCATCAGCCTCACTTTCTCCTCCAGAGTCATTAGGGTCCAGGGACCAAATATTCATCAGGACAACTGGACATGACCCAGGATGCATTGGGAGACCCTGGCCCTTTTACTCTATGGCCTTTTTTGGTTTTCACTTAGAGGGAGGTAACTCCCATTCAGGGACCAGGCCTCTGTAAGAAGTTAATCAAAGGGTGGCCCCTTTCATCAACAAAGGGAAAAAAAATTAAAAACAAAGGGGAGAAAACCCTCAGGGTCTCTAAGCCTAAAGAGAACTGCCTTTTCTTCCTTTGGGTTGAATGACTAGATTTCTTTCTGAAAGACCAAGCCTTAAACCCAATTCACTCTGGGACTCCTAGAATGGACAATAGGTCCCTGCCCTCCTGGCACAGAGTGAATGTAAATACTAAATAGTAACTGTTTCATCACCAGTAGAGGGCCACGGGGAGGGTCAGAGGTGGAAGTGAACTTCTTCTGAGCAGGAAGAAGACCTGCCACCCTCCAGAACTCCTCCCCCATCTGCCTACAGGGACCAGAAGGGACCTTCAGGAGCCAGAAGGGGCTTAGGATCCCAGATGAGATGAGACCAGTCACAGCCTCAATGGCTCCAGACCCAAACTCTGCCTCCACCTGATACTGTGGGTGAGATATGTGGGTCAGGCAGCTATGACCCAATGGTAAATCTGGGGGTGGCACCTGTCAACAGTTTTACTGCACAGGTCTCTAACCTGGGCATGCCCAGAGGCAGAGCTCAGCAGGTCAGAGGCAGCTGTGCCAGCAATCAAGGAGGGGTTTAATTAATTCATTTTAGAGTCAGGGAGGAGCTTTGCAAACCTGAAGTCCGCTTTTTGGGGAGGGCTCCCCCAGCTGGGGAAAGGCAGAGTTTATACACATGCAAATCACAATCAGGCTGGATCCTGACAATCATTTTTAGGCCTTGAGTTGCTCTTTCCAGGGAAGACTCATGCGTGGCCTTCCTGGGTCCTGTGGGAAACAGTGCTTAAGTGGATCGTCTCAGGCCTTGAGGGTCATGATTCCTTTGTGGGGTACGGAACCAGTGTTCTGTGGCAGGAACAGGTTTTACAATCTTTGATTCACTTCACTGAATTTACACAAGCATAGGAATGTCAAAGTTGGCGAAAGCTGATGGATCACTTTAAGCTGCTGTAAATCCCTGACTCCCCCAAGTCAAAATCCCCTGGGGAAATGGTAGTTCTGAGAAGTCTAGGTAGTTAGTATATTCATTCTATATGGTATTGATTAATAGGAGAATCATAAATACTTTACATACCCTAGGACCTCTGGGATGTGACAGGGAGCCTGGATAGAAAGCAGGGGAAACACCCAGAGCCAGGACTTAGAGGGAGGAGCAGGCCTGGCAAGCCCGGAGGACACTCAGCAAGAGGCCAGAGGGAAAAGATGTGGCCCACTGGAAAGGTCAGCCAGCAGAAGTGGGCTGTGGGGAGGGGCCCTTATTCAGACCTTCCTGGTACCCACATGGGCAGAACTAGCTCCCAGAAGCCAGAGATCTCAGCTCCAAAGGAAGAAAGCAGAGAGATCAGAGCTTCCAAAGAAAAAAAGGCAGAGAAACCATGTCCAAGGGGGGGAAGGCAGAGAGAAATCTCAGGTTCAGGGAACAGAGTAGGCCTTCATCTGATGAAAGAATGCAGAGACACCTTAGCTCCAAAGGAAGAATGCAGAGAGACCTTAACTCCAAAGAGGGGAGAAAAGTCACCAGAAACATCTCAGCTCTTAGTGCTCTGTCCCGGCCAACCTGCTCTGGCTGGTAATCCGGAGTCCTGCCCTGCCCAGCCCTGCTGTCCATCTTCTAAACTGATCCCTCTCCTTCCCCACCCTCCTCCCAGGGGAGAGAATTCCACCAGGACCCCACCTACCAGGCTGGTTACCTCTGAGCTCCCCTCCTCCCTGCTCTCTCTCCTCTCTCCCTCCCTCCAGTAGCCTGCTCTGAGACTCCAGACCTCCCCAGCAGAATCTCCTGGTCTCCCAGCTCTCCCCCTGCTACACCCATCTTCTTCCCCACAAGGATATGCCCAGCCCTCAGCCCTCCTGGTTCTCCCAGCCATGCCCCTCCCCTCTCAGGTCCCCCTTTCTTCTCCCCTGGTTCATCCACCCCTTCTCAGGATCCTAGTACTGCTTTCTTCCCTCTCCCAGGTACTATTGTGATGGCCTGTCAGAGGTCTCTTTGTCTCAAGGCTCCCCTCTCTAATCCATCCCATATAACGTGGAATGAAAAGGGGAGAAAACCAGGAGAACTAAGTACCATTTCAACCCTTCAGGCATTAGATTCAGTGTTCCAAGCCCAGAATCTCCTTCCTACCTCTGCAAAGAAATGGGGCTGTGAGATAGGGAGGGCATTCTCACATTTCTCATCTCCAGTTCAAGGCCAAGGTCGGGCATGATAACATCACAGTCTTCTGCCTCAGATGCTTTGATCTGCTTATTTTTTCCAGTTTCATTGGAGTTATGGTGTATCTTGTTTTCTGGTTCTATTTAAGTCATTAGTCTATGTGTAACAGTAACAATAACACTTATACAGGATGGAAAACTTCTGTTGTCACTTCCCAACAGTGTCTGATCCTCCTAGAGGAATTGGAATCAGAGTGGAAGCTTGGGGAAGGAACAAGATCAGATAAACCTCTGTGTCAAACAGGAATAATTCTAATGGGGCTCTTGTTTTGTTTCCCCCACTCTCACATCACTTTGATTCTCCCTGTATGTGAGCCCCACAAACCCAACTTGTTGGTCAGATTTTTGTCTTGGAGACTATAGCCCATTCACCTACAGTTGGTAGCAAAGAGGGAGTACCAGCCCATGTCCCCCCATTGTCCCTGGATGCAACCTGTGCTCAGATCCATTTAACCTCCTCCTGGGGACCCCTTCAAGGCAAGGACAGTCCTTTGCCAGTAGGAAGCAGTCTCAAAAGCTAAGACCATTGCCACCTATCACGAAAGATTTTGGGCCCCATCTGTTTGAGGGGGAAATGAAGGGTGATGTGACCTGGACCTTGAATTTTCCCATACAAACCAGTCCCTGGCTTCTCCTGAAGCATATGGCCCAGCCCAGACCACCTAGATACTCAACAGTCCTTTCAAGGTGGTTCTCAGATCCACCCCTGACCTCTTCTCTCCAGACCACAGTTTCACCTGGGCCACTACAGGCTGCTTATCACACCTTAATCCTATCCAGATCTTTTCACTGTTCCATTTTTGTACATACAGTATCAAGCTTTAATCCCCATTAGGGAGCAGATTCACTAAGAATCTAGTCACTTCTATTTCCTTTTCCTTTATAGAATTGGACAAGGGAGGCATCCTTGAAGTCCTGGGGGCTAACCTCCTCTTGCCATATAACCTGGAAAACATCAGCCAGCTTTTGTATGAGCAATGGACCCTCCACTTTATAAATCTCAGCAGGAATAGAATCAGCACCAGATGCTTTGCCCCATGAAAGGAGCCTAAAGACACTGAAAACTTCTTTGGGTGAAGCTTCAGCTAGGGAGAGACTGACTTCAACCTGAGGTAAAAGGTCAATGTCCTCAGCATTGACTGATGATGGTCTGTTGAGAACACTATGGAAGTGTTCTCTACCATCTTTCCAGGATCATATCCTTATCACTGATCAACATGGCTCCATCAGCACTGAGTAGCTGAGATGCACTAATGGGTTGGCCACATTGTACAAATACAAAATGTACACTTGCCAAAGAGACTGTTTTATGAAGAACTCACACAGGCAAACCTCCACATGGTAGTCAGAAGCGATATAAGAAAACTCAAAGTCTTTCTTAAAAACTCTGGAATGGATTGTGTGACATGGGAGAGACCCTGGCCCAGGAGCGCTCAGCATGGAGTGTCCACAACAGAGAAGGTGCTGCGCTCTGTGAGCAAAGCAGAATTGAAAGAGCTCAAAGGCAATGCAGGATGTGCAATTTAGACCATCCGCCCCAAATGTGCACAGGGACTATTTGTGCCCTGCCTGCGGTAGAGCATCCTGAGCTCCTCCTGGTCTGATCAGCCACAGTGGGACACAATGAAACTTTGACTGCAGCACAGCGATGTCATGTTCGTCCTCTCTGAGAACAAAGGACCAAAACCAAACGAACCTTGCCACAATGACTTTCCAGGAAGACTAGCTCTGCACCCAGACACTTCAGGATTCCCACCAACCCCACACTGCATCGTGTGTATGTATACATGTACACAGACATGCGTGTGTGTGCGCGAGTGTGTCTTCCTGCTTTTGGATTCACTTTTTATTGCCCAACATTCCCTCTTCTTTCCAATCCAGCTGGACCCAAGACTAATAGCCACTCTTTAAGACCCCACTCCCCAGTCCAGTAGCTGTTTTGGCCATTAAGCCCCTCCCAGTTCACCACTCCCCATTGTAAGATAAGGTCCAGGTGGGTGGGGACTGCTTTTACTTTTGAGGGGATGCCCATCAACTGCGGGATAGTTGTGGGATATAAATGTAATGGAACACTATTTTTTTTTTTTTGCTTTTTCAGGGCAATTGGGGTTAAGTGACTTGCCCAAGGTCACAAGGCTAGTTTTTGTGTTAAATGTCTGAGGCCGGATTTCAACTCAGGTCCTCCTGACTCCAGGGCCAGTGCTCTACTCAGTGTACCACCTAGCCGCCCCAAATGGAACACTATTGTTCCATAAGAAATGCTGAACAGATGGACTTCAGAAAAACCTAGAAAGACTTATATGGACTGATGCTGAGTGAAGTGAGCAGAACCAGGAGAACATTGTGCAAGGAAAGGGCAACATTCTGCATTGACCAACTTTGTTATACTTAGCTGTTCTCAGCAATGCAATGATCCAAGAGAATTCCAAAAGAATCATGATGGAAAATGCTGTCTACATCCAGAGAAGAACTATGGAGTGACAATGGGGCACTTTAGGTTCAGAACATCTCTCTTGCTCTGGGCCTAATTCCCCACAGAACTGTTTTTCTGGCCCATACCTACCATCGCACCCTGATGTTTGGGGTGCCCAGTAACAGAAGGGAACACAATCCAAGGGGCACTGCCTGCTGCAAAGTCAACTTTGCACGTTCTGGAGCAACTGTCAACAATGAGGGCAACAGTATCATCTTCCAGGGTCAACTCTGAAAAGGCAAGTTTAAACCCTTGGGAGAGAGGAGGTGGTATGGCCCCTAGAGGCAGGGGGAGGCAAGTGCAGGCTGGGTGGAAGACCTCAGGGCTCCGTGAGATTCTTAAGGAGAAAAAGCCAGGCGTGTAGTAAATACTGCAGAAATGAACTACTGCTGCCCCTTTAATTGACTGCACTTACTCATTACTAAATACTCATTTAACATGTGTAGGCTTAAGAGAAGAAGAAACAGAATATCTAAATAATGTTTTTTTTTTTTAGAAAAAGAAATTGAACTGGCCATGAATGAGCTTCCCAAACATACAGCATCAGGATCAGATGGATTTCCAAGGGAATTCTAACAAACACTGAAACATCACTTAATTCTAGTATTAAATAAATGATTCGGAAAATATGCAAAAAGGGGTTCTACCAAACTCCTTTTATGAAACAAATATGGTATTGATATTTATATCAATAAGAAGAAAAAAGGGAAGGAAAATTATAGACCAAATTCATTAGTGTATATGGACGCAAAAATTCTAAGTAAGATGCTTCCTAGGGGATCACAACAACATAATACAAAGATTCTACATTGTGAACAAATTGGATTTATGCCAAGAATGCAGAGATGCATTAACCTAAGGAAAATTATTCATGTGACTTAAATCAATAATAAAAAACCCCAAAATCATATTAATATATCAACTGCTAAAGAATAATGCTTTTAATAAAAATCAATACTCGTTTCTAATAAGAAACACTTGAAAGTATAGGCAAAAATGGATGTTATCTTAAATTGGTAAAAAGCATTTATCTAAAACCATCAGAAAACATTCCTTATAATGGGGTTAAGCTAGAAGCCTTCCCAGTAAGATCTAATGTTCAAGGATGGTCACTGTCACTCATATTGTTCAATACTGTGTTGGAAATCTGAGAGGAAAGGAAGGAAGGAATCTATCCAGGGTTATGCCCACTCATTTTGATAAATATCTGGCCACTGGATTCAGATGGCTCTGGAGGAGAAAGTGAGGCTGGTGACCTTGCACAGCCCTCACTGAAATCAAAACTGCAAGTCATGTCATCATTTCCCTGATGCCTTGGTCTTCTTTGAAAATGAAGGAAAACCACAACCTGTGAGAAGACCAAGCTGCCTGAATGCGGACCACCTAGCTGGGTAACTTAGCTCATCCTATTCCTCTACCTCTCTCTTGCCTTCCCCTCTCTAAAGGAAGGTAAATTTTGATGGCCAGAAGCTGCCCACTTAACTTGAGGTTTATTGGCTAGATTCCTTCCCTTCTTCCTTCTTTCACAAAACCTTAATCCCAGTTCACGCTGAAGCTCACAGATTGGACCACAAAAGGTCCCAGCCCAAGTTCCACTTAATAGCTATATAGGGGCCCTCCTGACTTAGAGTGAATGTCAATGGTAACCATTTCTCTTTGGAACACCAATCCTGAGGGTCTTTCCCTCCTAGCTTGATTTTTTTTCTCTCTTTTTTGTTAATTAAAGGGGCCATCCCTAGATTCACTTCTGAATGAGGACTTTTCACTGAATGAGTGTTACCTCACCCTAACTTGAAAAGTACTTATAAAAGCCTTAGCCTAAAAGGGCCAGGGTCTCCCAATGCATCCTGGGTCATCTCCAGTCATCCTAATGATGATTGGATCATTCTGGATCCAGATGGCTGTGGAGGAGAAAGTGAGGCTGGTGACCTCCCTCAAATCAAAGTCAACTGCAAGTCATGTCATCATTTCCCTGAAGCCATGGTCCTCTCTGAAAAGGAAAGACAAACACAACCTGGAAATCAGAGAATAGCAGTAAGAGAAGAAAAAGAAATAGAAGGAATCAGACTAGGGAATGAGGCAATAAAAACATCTTTTTGTGGATGGTATGATGATATCCATGGAAAATCCCAAAGATGCAACTCAAAAGTTAGCTGAAACAATAATTTTGGCAAAGTAGCAGGATATAATGTAACTCACATAACTTGTCAGCATTCCCATATATCAACAACAAAACCTTGCAAGGAGAAATAGTAAGAGACACCCAATTTAAAGTAACTCTAGACAGTATAAAATTCCTGGGGTATACCTGCCAGAACAAGCCCAGGAACTACATTAATATAAATATATAAAATGGGTACCAAATCATATTTCAATAGTTAGAGTCATATTACGTCTTCATGAGTGGCCATGGCAAACAGAATAAAAATGACAATTTTACTGAGCTAAGTTTATCTTCAATGCTATCCCAACTAAATGATCAAAACCTTGTTTTACTGAGGTAAAAAAAATAACAAAATTCATTTCAAATAACAAAAGTTGAAGAATATGAAAGGAACTAACAAAAAAAGTCATATAAAAGAAAAAAAGTTTAGCAGAACCTGACATTAAGACTGTGTTATAAGGCAGTAAATATCAAAACTACCTGGTTCTGGCTAAGAACTAGAAAGGTAGATCAATGGAACATAGAAGACATACAATTTACAGCAGCAAATAAAGGAACCTTGCATTCATCGAGTGAAGACTTAAGATTTTGGGATGGGAGTGCATTACCTGACAAAAATTACTGAGAAAACCAGAAGGAAACATGGCAGAAACTATGGATAGACCAACACTGCATTATTTATCAAGACAAGGTCAAAATGGATACATGAGCTATATCTAAAGAGATATTACAAGAAAATTTGAAGGTCATGGAACTTATTAGACTTATGAACAGGAGCCAAGATGAAAGTGGAGGGAGGGTTGGTGCATGATTTTCTGTTTGCAGATGACTGTGCACTCAATGGAGCCTCTGAAGCTGAGATGCTGCAAAGCCTAGATCAATTCTCTGCTGCCTGTGCTACTTTTGGCCTAAAAATGAACGCTGAGAAAACACAGGTGCTCCATCAGCCACCACCACAGCATCCAAAAGTGCAACCATCAGTTACAGCAAATGGAGATGTTTTCAATGCTGTGGATAAGTTCAAATACCATGGCAGTGCACTTTCTAAGGATGTGCACATTGATAATGAGGTTGACAAGGGAGGAACCAAAATGGCAGAGTAAAAGCAGGAACTTGCTTTAGCTCCCGCTCCACCAATACCTGTAAAATATGATTCTCAACAAATTTTAGGTCTATAGAACCCACAAAGTGACAGAGAGAAACACATCTGCTGCTGAAGGCAGCCTGGCAGGCCGACAGGAAGGGTCTATCTCGCTAGGCTGGGAGCAGAACACAGTCCTACCTGCGCTGTGCAGGCCCAGCCTGGCCAGAGCAGACTTGAGGAGAGTGAATCACTGGCAGCTGTGGTGGTTTCCAGACTTCTCAATCCAAAAACACCAAAGAGAAAGGAAAAGGTCAGTGGGGAATTCTGTTGATCCTCCATAGGAGAACAAGCCTGGTTCAGCCCCTGCCCCTGGGGCAGCCAAGATGCCTGAGGCTGCAACTGCTGCTGCTTCTGTTTCCTGGCCTACAGATTGTAAGGGGACCAGGAGACTGTCCAGAGGGCATCTGCAGGAATCTCTCTGCTGGCATTGAGGCAGGATTCTCCTGCTTTGCCCTGCTTGGATCTGTGTCCCAGTCTTGGTTGGTGGCCCTGGGATGAGGACTGCAGATGTGGCAGTTTGTTGAGGCTGTGGAGAGAAAGTCCTCCTCACAGTTCTGAGACATGTGCCTGGAACAAACTGACAACAGCTGTGCAAAAACCCAGCAATTTGGGCACAGGACTCTACTCTGGAAACAGAGCTCTACCATGGCAAAGAGCTCAAAAGTCTAGAAATCAGTTGTTAAGATGAGCAAACAAAGGAAGGGCAATCAGACTACAGAATATTTTTTTTGGGGGGGGGAACAAAGAGGACCAAAACATAGAATCAGAAGGCAACAAAGTCAAAACTCCTGCATCAAAAGCCTCCAAGAAAAATGTGAACTGGTTGGAGGCTGTGGAGGAGTGCAAGTAAGATTTTTGAAAAGTAAGGGAAGTAGGGGGCGGAGCCAAGATGGTGGAGTAGAAACAGCTCTTCCAAGCCTATCTGCCCCCAGATTCCCCCCAAACTATGTAAAAGGGGACTCTGAACAACTTCTGGAGCCCCAGAACCCACAGAATGACACAGAGAAGCTAACCTCCCACTGAGGACAGCCCAGCAGCCCTGCAGGAAGGAACAGCACAGAGGTCTAGGACCTGGCAGCACACAGAGCGCAGAGCGCAGGAGCCAAGCCGAGCCCAGGTCCATGTGAGCCAAGGTTTTAGCCCCAGGGCGGCAGGGCCAGCAGCCGGCTGGAGGAACCCCAGAACACCAGGAGCTGTGGCGACTCCAGAATTATCAACATAGACATGCCTAGGACAAACTAAGAGGTTAGTGTCCTATGGACTTTGGGACCTGTATTTGGGGAATGCGTCAGCTCCCTCCCCTGGGGGCTAGAAGCCACTGAGGAGACACGCCATTTTGTAGTTTTCAGAGGCAGCTCCAGCTCCCAGCCTACAAATCGTGGGGAGATCCAGCGATCAGTCTTGGGGGGTAATCGCTCTTGCTTTAACCTCCCTGGATCTGGATTGTGATCTAGGGTGGAAGTCGTGGGTGGGTTTACAGCTTGCCAGAAACGGAAGTTGCCCCCCACACGTTCGGGACGAAAATTCCTCTAGCTGGCCTTAAAGCCATAGTGTGGCAACAAGCCCAAAAGTCAAGTAATTAAGTGGCAACATGCCAAGGCAAAGGAAACAGAAAAATGCAACCCTAGACTCCTATTTTGGGGGCATAGAGCGGGAAAAGGACTGTGAGGTCAGAAGTCCTGCTCCAAAAGCCCCAGGGGAAAACATGAGCGGGTTGCAGGCCATAGAGGACCTTAAGAAGGACTTTAAAAATCAAATAAGAGAAGTGGAGGAAAAATTGGAAAGAGAAATGAGAAGGATGCAGGAAAAGTATGAAATGAGGGTCAACAGGCTGACTGAGGAAAACAACACCTTAATAAATAGACTAGCTCAAATGGCAAAGGAGGCCCAAAAGGGCAATGAGGAGAAGAATGCCTTAAAAAGTCGAATTTGCCAGATGGAAAAAGAATCTCAAAAGTTCACTGAGGAGATTCATTCCTTCAGAGTTAGACTGGAGCAAATGGAAGCTAGTGACTTTATGAGAAATCAAGATGCTGTTAAGCAGATCCAAACAAACGAAAGATTAGAAGGCAATGTGAAATATCTCATGGGAAAAACCACTGACCTGGAGAATAGATCCAGGAGAGACAATTTAAAAATTATTGGACTACCTGAAAGCCATGATCAAGGAAAGAACCTAGAAATCACGCTTCAAGAAATTCTCAAGGAAAAATGCCCTGATGTTTTAGATCCAGAGGGCAAAATAGAGGTTGAAAGAATCCACCGATTGCCTCCTGAAAAAGATCCCCAATACTACTATATACTAATAAATACTATTATTAATACTCTTTTGCCTATAATTGGGAGATAAGATGTGCAGGCATTGGGACACAAAGATTCATCTTCCTCTAATGGAAAAGTCGATGGGGGTATGGGAGAAGGTATGGGAGAGAGCAGATTGGAGGAAGCAATATCTTGTGGGACTACTATTCTGGGAGGTTGGGTAGCGGAATAATGGGGGGAAAATGATTGTAACTCAAAATCTGGTGGAAATGAATGATGTAAAACAGAAGTTAATAAAGCATTTGTTTAAAAAAAAAGAAAAGTAAGGGAAGTAGAGGAAAAATTGGGAAGAAAAATGAGAATGATACAAGAAAATCACGAAAAAAGAGTCAACAGACTGACTGAAGAAAATAACACTTTAAAAAATAGACTAACTCAAATGCCAAGAGAGGCCCAAAAAGCAGAATGTCTTTAAAAGCCAAATTGGCCAGATGGAAAAGGATTTTCAAAAATTCAATGAAGAGAATAATTCCTTCAAAATTAGACTGTAGCAAATGGAAGCTAATAACTTTATGAGAAATCAAGATACTATAAAAGAGATCCAAAAGAACGAAAAATAGAAGGCAATGTGAAATATTCACTGGAAAATTGATCTAGGAGAGATCATTTAAAAATTATTGGACTACCTGAAAGGCATGATCAAAAAAAAGAACATAGAAATTATCTTTCAAGAAATTCTCAAGATAATGAAGTTGACACACTGACTGCCAGAGCTAGCTCAGTGTTTGGGAGGCTCTGAAGGAGGGTATGGGAGAGAAGAGGTACTAGAATATTAGACTGACTACCAAACTGAAAAGTCTACAGAGCCACTGTGCTGACCTCCTTGTTGGATGCCTGTGAAACTTGGACAGTCTGCCAGCATCACACCAGAAAACCAAACTGCTTCCATTTGAATTGTCTTAGCAAGATTCTGAAGATCACCTGGCAGGATAAGGTAGCAGACCCTGAGGGCCTTACTCCCACTAAACTGCCAAGCACTCAAACTCTGCTTCAAAGAGCACAACTCCGCTGGGCTGGCACCTTGTTTGAATGCAAAATGTGCCTTTGCCAAAAAGACTGTTTTATGGAGAACTTACACAGGGCAAGAGTTCACATAGAGGTCAGAAGCAGTGATACAAGGACATTCTTAAGGTCTCTCTGAAGAGCTTTGGAATCCTGTGACGTGGGAGACACTGGCACAAGACCACTCAGCATGGTGTGCCCACATCAGAGAAGGTGCTGTGCTCTGGGAGCAGAGCAGAATTGAAACAGCTCAAAGGAAATGCAGAATGCATAAATTTAGAGTACCCACCCCAAAAGTTCTTGTGGACTATTTGTGCCCAACCTGGGGCAGATCATGCCAAGCTCATATTGGTCCGATCAGCCATAGTTGGACATTGAAACCTGACTTTAGCATAGTGATGGCATTATCTTCATCTTCAAGAAAGGACACTAACCAACCAAAGGACAGGAGAACAATCTACAGATAAACAAGACATGAGGAACAGAACGAGGTGTGAAATGGATAATCTGGATTAGGTTAAGTTAAAAAGGCTTTGTACAAATAAAAGAAATGTAATGAAGATCAGAAGGAAAGCAGAAAATTTTTCTGGGGGGGGGTTTAGATACAGTTTCTCAGATACAGCTCTCACATCTGAAATATACAAAACACATAAAACCTTTGTAAAATCTCTAAGAATAGGAGTCATGCCCCAATTTTAAATGGTCAAACATATGGACAGGCAGTTTTTCAATGGAGAAATCCAAATAATTTATAGTCAAATGAAAAAATGCTCTAATTATTGAGTAGAGAAACGCAAATTAAAAGTCTCGAGATATGATTTTACGTCTACTAGGTTAGCTAAAACGAATAAAAAGCAGTGACAAATGTTGGAGATGTAGAAAATTTGAGATACTAATTCATTGCTGGTGGAATTGCATAGTGATTCTGGTGCTCAGAAGCTCTCTTTCAACTATCCTTCTTAGGTTTGGAATCCTATGGAATCCACAAAACTACCATCAACTCAATCATGAAGTGTTAAGTTGACATCTATGAGGATTTCTATACCATTACAGTACTGTCTGGGGATACCACCCACGGACCCAGGCAATACTGACAGGACGCAGAAAGAGACTAGGGTCCTAGTCCAACACAATGAAAATCAAGATCTTTGTCCCACCTGAGCACAAATATTCTGTCCACTTTAGAGTCTCTATCCTGGCCTCTCTCCACCTTCCAACAGATTTGGATCAGCAAGCAGGGCTATGATGAATCCCGGCCCTCTACTGTCTACCACAAATGCTTTCGAATGGACTGTATGTTTTTCATTTTTCCCCCTAGTCAAACAGTGTGATGAATGGACCACCAATAAAAAATGAGACTGGCATGCCTTTTGGAAGCAAGGGCACTTGACTCAGCATTTACACACTGGAAAGATGAGGAGTACTTTAAGTATGTAGGAGGTAAAACATCCTCAATGCTCTCCTGTAGTCTTAAGGATTCTGACTGTGCATTTTTTACAATGATCACTCCAAATACTGTATAATGTACTGTTACAGTTACTTGCCTCTAGGGAGGCTATCCTGCTCTACAAAAAGGAGCTATTTAAGATAAAGCCAGAGCAGGGAAGCAGAGGAGAGGTGTGTGTGGATAGAGGGGAGATGCTAGTACATGCTTTACCTGTAAACCTTGGGAAAAAACCTTTATATCTTCTACCTCAATACTTGTTATGGTTTTTCAATTGTCAAAGAGTAAGTGAATGGTCCCTCAAATTCCCTCCCTCCCATCAACACAGAGGGAAAGGAAGATTTTACAGTCTCCCCAAAAGTATTATGAGGGTGGTGACAGTACCAGGGGTGGAGGGGAGATTTACTTATTCACGGATCTAAGACCAGGTCAAATAAAAGCAGGCACTTTAAAGAAACTTAAAGAGAATTTCAGAGGCCTGCTCTCTGTAGTTCTTTAGAATGTTTCCTTTTTGATTTCTCAGTCATTCCTTGAACCATTTGCTCACTTACATCATGGGGTAGTTAGAAGAAAATAGAACCCATTGAGCATTTAGCAGTGTTTTTAAAACAATCCTGCTATCTTTAGTGGTCCATTTCATGTTAACCTTACTTTGCCAAATGCTGAGAACTTAGTCCCTTTCAAAGTAATTTTACCCAAGCACAATCACAAAATTAAAATTATGATCCTTTCATTAACTCAGAAGAATTTAAAGCAAAAGGTACTTCATTATCACAGTTTTCTAGAGATGTTTATCACATTCATTTAAAGTCTCAATAGGGAATGGGCCCCTCTAACAACATTTTGCAGCATCCAAGAGAAATTTCACACGACAGTGTGTTTTTAAAAGCATCTTCTTCCAATGAAAAGGTTTCACATTGCTAAGAGTATGTCTAATAGTGTTCCCGAATTCCACAAGAAAACCATTAGTCTAAAGAATATCATGTTTGTCTGTTTTTAAACATGATGCCAAACTTCTCCAGTTCTTAAGTCAAATTCTCTCTATTGAATTAGCTAAAATCATCCACATTACCATTTAGATGCGTCATTTACTCCAAAATCCAGTGACAAGCCTCAGCATTTGTCCTGTGCTCAGTGATTCCTCCTCCGGCCTGGGATGGGGGGGCCATCACCATCACCATGATCCCCCTGTATACCCCAAGGCTGGTCAAATTCCCTGATAATCGACAACTGCAGTATAGCTTCTCAGCACAATATTCCCCCAATCAGTGTTTGATTTTTAATAACAAGTGGCAGCAATTAACTTCTTTTTCCACAAGGGTCCCACGAGGCTCATTAGAAAACATTCGCGCTGCTGCTCCCAGCTCCCACCACTAGGTCTTTACTTCTCTGAGTCCCCCAAAGAAGCAAATCAAACTGTCAGACCGAACCTTACCCCACGTGCCTTCAGGCATTTCTCAAAAAATTCCCCCAATGTCTTTTAAGTGGCATCAAAATTGAATTTAAATGACCTGATTCCCCATTACTCTCACTGCTCTGTGAATTCACCTCAATGAAATACGGATGGAGAGTTACTAACGGAACGGCTGAAAAATGCCAACCTGCAGGAGGCCCTTAGGGTCCAAGATGCCAAGGTTCTCCACGTGCTTACGCTCTAGGCATGCTGGAAGGAGGCTGGAGGCGCATCCTCCTCGGCTGCGCTGCTGCGCTCTGACCCCCCAGATCCCGGGGCGCGCCTTCAGGCGCACTCACTCCTCTGCCACAAGCTCGGGATTCAACTTGAACTTTTCTGACTGTAATTCCTCTGGTGACTTAAGGTCCCTGGAAAACCTGTTCCCCAAAGTGACGCCCCCCAAACCCCGGCTTGTGCATTAATCATTGGCCAGGGCTGCCCACGTGGCTCTGCCCCAGCCCTTCCCCCCCCCCCCTCACTGGGCTCGGTCCAGCCCCTCCCCCAGTCAAGCAAGCTATACTCCCGCCCCTCCCCCATCCCAGCAGGCTCAGCCCCGCCCCGCCCCCATCCCAGCTGGCTCTGCCCCCGCCCCTCCCCCATCCCAGCAGGCTCAGCCCCGCCCCTCCCCTCCTTGTCAGCAGGGGTTCCCCGGGTCCCCGCGGCCTCAGAAGCCCAGCTCCCCTCACTATCCCAGAGTAAAAGTCCCTGTGGCTGGGCCCGGGCCGCCTCCCAGCCCCACTCACCCCAGGGCGGGGTCCGGCCTCTCCTGTTTGCTCCTCCCTGGTCCGGGTTCTTTGGGCTCCTCTGTGTCCGCCCGGAGGCGCTATTTTACCTCTGGAGTTGGAACAATCCCGACAGTGAAGTCCCCAGCCCAGTCCGCCGCCTTCCCAGAATCCTCTCCGGGGCCGTCTAGGGCCCAGTCCGCCGCCTTCCCAGAATCCTCTTCGAGGCCGTCCTGCGCCCAGTCCGCCGCCTTCCCAGAATCCTCTTCGAGGCCGTCCTGGGCCCAGTCCGCCGCCTTCCCAGAATCCTCTCCGAGGCCCCCAGCCGCTGCAGACTCTCCTCAGAGACAGAGGCCCGGCCAAAGCCGGGAAGTGTCCGCGCCTCGGGGAATGCCGGGAATGAAGACGAACGAGCTCCGGAGGAGGGTCCGGAAGGCCGCGGGAGGGGGCGGAGTCACAGGGAATGTGTGCAAGTGAAAGGCCCAGGAAGTGAAATCAGTAAAGGAAGTGACGCGAGGGGCAAACAGGAAGGCGGATTCTGTTGGACAGCTCCTGAGGGGGCGGGGGCGGGGGCGGGTAGGAGGAGGGAGCATTAAGCAGGAACCTGAGTCTGGGCAGCAGTTTAGCCAGAGAGGATGGGAGCGATGGAAGCCTAAGTAACTTTAGGAGAAAGTTAAAAAGGCCAACAGCCAGCGTGTGACGTGTAAGGAGACGAAGCCTGTGTCTCTCATTAAGTGTGAAACACGCTTAAAGTGTTTAAGGAGGGCGCAGAATAGAAACAGCGGTCTGAGAAAAGGTGTGCAGCTTCCGGTCTGGCTGTCAGACTCAGCAGAAACTGTCACGAGAAACACGGGAAGGGATAAGCACGACAAAGACATGATTCTGGAGCATGCGCAGAGAGTCAGGCAATGCTAAGATGCCTGGCCCCAAAAGCCTTCCCATTCCATTTATAAAGAAAGCAGTAATAGTATAAGCAGAGCCGGGACCACGGCAGCAGCAACGCTTTAATAGTCCTCTATTCTGGAGTAAGAAAAACAAAGTAGACCTGGACAGGACGCCCCAGAGACTAAAACAAAGAGATGACGGTGTGTCCTGACGGGAGATTGCTCAATAGCTGTATTTCTCAACACCACACAGAACTTCTACAACGATGTTTTCGGGACAGACAATTGAGGAGTGTTGCCTTTGTTTATACATATCTGCGGGGGGGGGGGGTTGTTTTGTTTTCTTTCTCAGTTTGAGGTGGGTGGATGAGGCACCTATGTGGGACGACTTGCAGTGAAGTTTCCCCATTCTGAATATCCTATATACATTCTTATTATTTCCTTGTACTTTGTAACTAAGTTCAATATTGTTTCCCCACATATATGTGTAAGTCATGGTGTATTACAAGGTAATGTAAGAAATATTGAGTATTAATACAATTGGTTAGATTAAATATTGAGGCCAAATTAGAGGTGTTTTTAGTTTGGTGAAAGGAATGGTAGATGAGAGGTAGCAAAGGGTTACGTTTCTATAGAACTGCAAGAATGGCTGAAACAAGGCTCCTGATAAAAGCACCAGACAGTAGCCCTAGGAAGAGTTGAGGCAGTAGCCTTGGAAGAAAGTTTGAGTTCCCAGTTCCCAGAGAACTCCTAGATAATACTAAAATGAAATAATGTAGAATAAAAGGAACTGGCAGCAGCAGGTGGATTTGAACAATCAGAAAGCAGACAGTGGCCTTGGGACACTGAGGCTCAGATAAGGACACATCTAGGTTAGACTGAAGGGGGTTCATTATTCTGAATTTGTTACTGAGCTTGTGTAGTGGACCTCATGTATTATGTATATTATCTAACAGAATTAAAGCCTAATTAGTAATAATTAGGTTAGTGTTTGGGAGGGGCGAGTAACCCTTCCTTATTTAACCCAGCTTCAGCTTTTGTATCTTGTCCTTCTCTCTCTGGGCACTGTGCCAGTGACTGGACCACACACTTCTCGAGAGATTTTAATGAATCTACTTTCACTTTGAAAGGTCTCCAAGTGATCAATTTATTTGGGTTAGGGTCTCTCTACACCACACACACTTGAAATTTTTCCTGATGAAAAAAATATTTATTTAAAAAGACAAATAAACACTCAGGTAACTTCACAACTATGGCTAGGAGAATTCTTGATCTTAGATCTACATAAAAAAATATAAAATTCTAACTACATGTTCACACATTCTAACTGCTTGTTAAAAAACAAATAACTGCTGCACTGAACTTTGTAGTTAAGTTTTTGGACTTTTCCAAGAATATCATCCTATCATCTGAGAAAAAAAAAGTTAGTTTTATTACCTCATTCTCTATTCTGATTGTTCCATTTCTTTTGCTTCTCTTATTCCTATTGCTAGGATTTCCCGTACAATATTAAATAATATTGGGCATCCTTGTTGAACACTTGTTCTTCTTGGGAAGGTTTCTATGTTACCTACACTAAAAATAATGCTTGTTGATGGTTTTAGGTAAATTTTTAAAATATAAATGAACGAAAAATCCATTTCTACATTTATTTTCAAGCTTTTCTAATAAAAATGAGTGTTATGCTTTTTTCATAAGATTCTTATCGACACCTCTTGATATAATCATGTGGTTTTTGCTAGTTTTTTATTGGTATAATCAGTTTTATGAATAATTTTCTTTACATAAGTAATATATTGTGGTAATTTCCTAGGTAGTACCTTATTTAGGATTTTTGCATTCATAACAATTAATGAAGTTAGTCTATAATTTTCTTACTCTTTTTTAATCTCCATAGTGTAAGTATCAGTAACATATTTGTTTTATAAAGGGAATTTGGTAGTATCTATTCTTTCTCTATTATTCCAAATAATTTCTTTATTTAATATTGAAAGTAGTTGACCTGTAAATGTTTGGTAGAATTCCCTTGTAAATTTTTCTGATCTTTTTCTTAAGAAACTCAGTCACAGACAGTTCAATTTCTTTTTCTAAAAATGCATTGTTTAGGTATTCTATTTCCTCTTCCATTAGGTCTATGAGAATAAGGTCCCAGCATTACCAGCCCACCATTCCAACCTCTTTCCTCATCTCAGTTCATCCTTTGAGGACTTGATTGTATGTGATAACTGCTCCATTTTACCTCTCCCTATTCAGTTTTATTTTTTTTTTTTAATATCAAGGCCTCATGCTCAACTAAGCTTAAGCTTTTCCATCAAACTACCCAAGTAGTAACATTTTTTTAGAGTGATGATAAGATATTTATGGTGGTGCAGTAAATAGAGCACCAGTGCTAGAGTCAGGAGGACCTAAGTTCAAATGTGGCCTCATATACTTAACACTTACCAGCTGTGTGACCTTGGGCAAGTCACTTAACCCCAACTGCCGTGCTTTCCCCCTCCATAAAGCAAAAAAAATATATAAATAAATAAACAGCTTGAACTAATTCAGTCTCTTATAATTGGTCTTTAATGTTTACTTTATGTTTCCCTTGGATCTTCGATGTCCAATTTTCATTTGAGTTCTGATCTTTCATCATAGATAACTGAATGTCTTCCAGTTTATTACGACTTCTTTTTCCACTTAGGATTATATTCAGACTTTTTGGGCAAGTTACATTTGGTCAGAATCCATTTCCCTTAATCTGTAAAATATAATATCATAAGCCCTGTGGTCTTTTAATGTAGAAGTGCCATTGGCTGCTCAGTCCAGTACTTAGCATGACTCAGAGATGTGAATAAGAAATGACCAGGCCATGTGGGTAATTCAAGGAAGAACAATGAGCTCCCTTTATTGATTCTTAGGACAAGGTTTCTATAGAGCAGTGAGACAAAGGAAGGGATGGAAGGGATCTCAAGTATACATATCATTATCTTAGTCTGTCATATCCTGGAAGTAGCAGGGCAGTAAGGCCTTTTATCATCGAGGTGCCAGAAAGTCTTAGGGTAAGACTTCTGTTCTAGACCTCAGGTATCTGCTAATGCAGCTGCAGTCATAAATGGATACAATTGAGAGCAAACTTCAAAGCTGAAGTGCAATACTCAAAAGACATCACATTTAGAGCTGGCCACCCAAAGATACCTGAGTGCAGAACCAGATATATCTTGATATATATATATATATATATATATGTATCAGATATATGCTGCTGGTCTCAGAACTCAAACAACATCCTTTTAAATGCAACTCATATCAAAAGAAACCCAGAGCTAACTTAGCTAAAAGTCGCATCTCAAAGAGGTCTTTGATATTCAGGTCCACTGATGTCAGGGTAATTATCTGAAGTCCTGGCTCAGGCCTCTTTGGCTCCGAACATAGAAGCTGCTGTTTCTTGTGTTATCCTGATTGTAGCTCCATAGTATATAAATGGCTTTTTGCTTGGGACTTCTAGAATTTTCTACTCAACCTGGGAGCTTTTAAAGCTTCCTATGATACTTCTATAAGTTTTTATCTTGAGATGCCTTTTAGGGGTGCACAGTAGATTGTTTTTAGCTTTCTATTTTACTCTATTTTTCTTGAACTTCAGGGTAGTTTTCCTTAATCATTTCTTGAAATATTATATCTAGACTTTTTTTTAAAATCACAACTGTTAAGTAGTCCAACAAGTCTTATAATGTCTCCTGGATCTATTCGCCATAGCATTTGTACTTCTAAGGAGAGGTTTCACATTTTCTTCTAATTTTTCATTCTGCTGGTTTTGTTTTTGTATTACTTGGTATTTTATAACATCATTAAATTCATCATTTCCCATTCTATCTTTTAAGAAGTTATTTTCTGGGGGTAGTGTCAAGATGGCAGAGTAGATACACAGGACTTCCACACAGCTCCAGCTTCCACCTTCCCCAATTCATGTAAAAGGGGACTCTGAACAAACTTTGGAGCTACAGAACCCACAAAATGACACAGAGAAGCTAACCTCCCACTGGGGACAGCCTGGCAGCCTGGCAGGGAGCAGCCAGCACTGTGCTCTGGGAACTGAGCCCAAGCCCATGTGAGCTGGTTTTAGCCCCTGGGTGGGCCTGACCAACCACCAGCTGGAGGGACTTCAGATTAGCTGTGCCATTTCCAGAATTATCAACACATAGATGCCAAGGACAAAGTGAGAGGTCAGTGCAGTGTGTACTTTGGGACCCACTAGTTGGGAGTGCATCAGCCTCTTCCCCCAGGGGCAAGAAGCCAATGAGGAGCTGTGGCGCAGCCACAGCCACATGTGGCTGCTTCAGCTCCTGGCCTACAGAGTATAGGGGGACCAAGCAACCAAGCTGAGGTGTAATCACACTTGCTTCAACCTGCTTGGATCTGGATTGCAATCTAGGGTGGAGGTCCTGGGGTGTGTGAACAGCTTGCCAGAGCATGTGGAGGCTTCAGAGAGGGCACTCAACTGATACCTCTGGCAGCTGAGAAAACCCTAGAATTTGGAATGAAGCTCACCTGTCTGGTGGCAGAGTCCTACTGTGGCAAAAAATCCCAAAAGTCAAATAATTGAGTGGCAACATGACCAGGAAAGGAAGCAAAACAAACAGAAGAATCTAACATTAGACTCCTATTTTGGGAAAAAAAAGTATCAAACCATGGAATAGGAGGAAGACAGTGATGTTAGAACTCTTGCACCAAAAGCTTCAAAGGAATTTTCAAGCTGGTTATAGGCCATAGAGAACCTTAAGAAGCAGATAAGAGAAGTGGAGGAAAAATTGGGAAGAGAAACGAGAACCATGCAAGAAAATTATGAAATGAGACTCAACAGCCTGCCTGAGGAAAATAACATCTTAAAAAATAGACTAACTCAAATGGTAAAAGAGGGTCAAAAAGGCAATGAGGAGAAGAATACCTTAAAAAGACAAATTTGGCAGATAGAAAAAGAATCTCAAAAGCCCACTGAAGAGAATCATTCCTTCAGAATTAGATTGGAGCAAATGGAAGCTAGTGACTTTATGAGAAATCAAGATGCCATTACACAGATCCAAACAAATGAAAGAATAGAAGGCAATGTGAAATATCTCATTGGAAAAACCACTGACCTGGAAAATAGATCCAGGAGAGATAATTTAAAAATTATTGGACTACCTGAAAGTCATGATCAAAGGAAAAACCTAGAAATCATCCTTCAAGAAATTCTCCTCTTTGCCCCCCAAATAGGAGTTTAATATTCCATTTTTCTGTTTATTTTGTTTCCTTTGCCTAGGCATGTTGTCACTCAATTACTTGACTTTTGGGCTTATTGCCACAGTAGGACTTTGCCACCAGCCAGGGAACTTCTGTCCCAAACTTTTCTCAACTTCCGGAGGTATTAGTTGGATGGCCTCTGTGAAGCCTCCAGACATTCTGGCAAGCTGGTCACACACCTGAAGACCTCCACCTCAGACTGCAATCCACATCCAAAAAGGGTAAAGCAAGAGCACTTACCCCCCCAGACTAATTGCTGGATCAAAGATGAAAGAATTCACTAATCGCCTCCTGGAAAAGATCCCAAAAAGAAAAGTCCTAGGAATATTATAGCCAGGTTCCAAAATTCCCAGATCAAGGAGAGAATATTACAAGCAGCCAGGAAGAAACAATTTTAATATTGTGGAAACATGTACAGATCCCACCATACTGGCTGGTGCCTATACTTACCTCTCCAATCGCCTCAATGATTCTGGTTGCCCCCATGACCCGGGTTGCCTCCATAAACCCCTTGGAGACTTCCTTTCCAATAGCCTCTATGACTCTGGTCGCCCCCATGACCCCCGGGGAGAGCCTGCTCCTCCCGAATAGACAAAAGAGTCCAACACCAAAGTGTAATGTATCTTCCAGTTTATTCTCTTTCTCATTCACAATCCCCTCTTCTCCCCCCCCCCTTTCAACTCACCTCCCTCCTTTTATCCCCTTTTCCCAACCCTGCTCTCTCAGGTGCCTCAGCAACAGGCTCCTCATGGGAAGGGAGTGCTCCCCTGTTAGCAGCTCATGCTCAATACCCTGTAATCCTTGAACCTGTAAATGGTTCAGGGGGGGGGGGGGCAGAAGCACACACTCAGGTGCCTCTAAGTGCCAGCCTGAGGAGCACTGCCATCCTGAGTTCTCCTTGAGTTCTCAGAGTTCGGGTAAAGTCTTAAAGGACCCTTACAGAAACACAATCAGGATAACACGGGATCTGGTAGCTTCAACACTGAGGGATCAAAGGGCCTGGAATATGATATTCTGGAGGTCCAAGGAGCTGGGACTAAAAGCAAGAATCACCTACCCAGCAAAACTGAGTATCATGTTTCAGGGGAAAATATGGTCATTCAGTGGAATAGAGGACTTTCAAGTATTCTTGATAAAAAACCAGAGTTGAACAGAGAATTTGACATTCAGATACAAGAAGCAAGAGAAGCATGAGAAGGTAAACAGGGTAAAGAAATCATAAGAAACTTATCAAAGTTGAACTATTTACATTCCTACATGTAAAAATGATCATTGTAACTGATGGAATTTTCTCAGTATGAAAATAGTTGAAGGGAATAGAAATATATATATATATATATATATATATATATATATATATATGAGGGTATATAGGCATATGAATACATATATGAATATGTGTATATATGTTTACAGGTATACATAGATAGAGATCACAGGACCAATCCAATAGGAAGGGATGGTACTTAAAAGGTGAGAGTGAAATATATTGAGAGGAGATGGGAGAAACAAAATGGAGTAAACTATCTCATATAAAAGAGGCACGGGAAAATGGTTACAATGAAGGGGAAGAACAGGAAGGCAAAAGGGAATCATTCAAACTTATTTGCATTGAATTTGCCTCAGGGAAGGCATGACATACACACGAAATAGGGTATCTCACCCTACAGGAGAGTAGGGGGGAAGGGGATGATAGGGGGGATGATGGAAGGGAGGGCATGCTGTGGGGGAGGGAATTTGTAAGGACACACTTTTGAAAAGGGACAGGATCAAAGTAGAGAATAGAACAAATGGGAGGTGGGATAGGAGGGAGGGAAATATAATCAGTCTCTTACAATATATCTACCACGATAATGTTTTGCATTAGTTACACATATACAACCTATACTGAATTGCTTATCTTCCCAGTAACGATGGGTGACAAGGGAGGAAGGGACCAAATCTCGAATTCAAAGTTTTAAAACCAAATGTTTAAAAATACATATATACATACATACATATGTTATTGATACTATTTTACATGTAATTGGGAAATAAGATATACAGGCACTGGGGCATGGAGATCCACCATGCCCTACTGGAAAAGTGAAAGGGGGCATGGGGGAAGATAGGGGAGAGAGCAGATTGGAGGAGGGGATATCCTGTGGGACCTCTATTTTGAGGTGGTGCCTAGAGGAAAATCAGGGAGAAAATTTGTAACTCAAAATCTGGCAGAAATGAATGATGTAAACCAAAAGTTAATAAAGCATTTGGAAAAAAAAGTTATTTTCTTTCTTAAGTTTTTGAATCTCCTTTTCTTATTGGATGACTTTTTCCTAATTTATTCAATTAAAAAAATTATTTACTTTTAGTGGACAACATTCAATTCCACAATCATGTAAGTTCCAAATTTTCTCCCACTCCCTTTCTTCCGCCTCCCCCCCATGGCCACATGCAATCCAATATAGTTTCTACAAATGCCTTCACATTAAACATTAGTCAAGTTGTAAAGAGTTACAAGAAGAAGAAGGAACAAAACATAAAAGAGAGAGAGCAAGTAGCTTGCTTCAATCTACATTCAGACTCTGTAGTTCTTTTATTTGGATGTGGATATCCCATTCCATCATGAGACTTTTGAGTTGTCTTATAAACTTGGATTGCTGAGAGGAATCCCGTCTATCAAAGTTAATCATCACAGGTACAATGTGTCTGTAATTGTGTTCAAAATTCTGTTGGTCCTGCTCTCCTCACTCAGTATCAGTTTATATAAGTCTCTCCAGGTTATTATGAAGTCCATCTGCTCCTCATTTCTTATAGCACAATAGTTTTCCATTACATTCATATATCACAACTTGTTCAGCCATTCCCCAATTGATGGCCACCCCTTTGATTTCTAATTCTTTGAAACCACAAAAAGAGCCGCTATAAACATTTTTGGACATAGGGGTCCTCCACCCACTACTCTGATTTTTTTAGGATACAACCCTAGAAGTGGTATTGCTGGGTCACAGGGTATGCATTTATTTAGAGCCCTTTGGGCATAGTTGCAGCTTGCTCTCGAGAGTGGTTGGATCAGTCCGCAACTCCGACAATCCATTAGTGTTCCAATTTTTCCACATCCTCTCCAGCATTTGTCATTTTCCTGTTTTGTCATCTTAGCCAATCTGACCTGCGAGATGTATTACCTCAGAGTTGTTTTTATTTGCATTTCTTCAATCAATAATGATTTAGAGCATTTTTTCATATTGAGTGAGATGAGTGAAAGTATTCTCATACAATGAAGGAGACGGTCACCAAACTTGAGCTAGGTCCTACGTCTTCCCAAAACCTAAGTTTCGTTTTCTTGTAAATCATTTGATTTCAGGGAAATCAGGTGGTATACCCCTTCAACCCCTCCCTTTTTCCTGTAAGGGGCTTGTATGACAGCCCCCTTCTGCTAAATATGGGTAATTATAGTTATTAGACTTTTGTATTGGGTAAGAGGGACCTTCCGGGTTTTTACATAGACTGTGAGGTCATGCAATAGTCCAGCTGTAGGGGAGGGAGGTGGGGAAGGGACTTTGGGGTTTTGGGGGTTTTTTCTTAGAATTGTTTGTGTAAGGGTATATAAATGCTTGCTTGACTCTTGTTGGGTGCCTCCCTATACCAGGCTTGTCTGGGGTAGGTGATGCCCAACTCTGGCGAGACTTGTCTTTAGACTAAAGAGCTTCTGTTTCTACCTGGAGAAACCTCTAAGTTTTATTTGGGTAAGGGTCTGTGGAATTTTTATCCCACACAATATGCTTAGAGATGTCTTTAATTTCTTCCTCTGAAAACTCCTGGTTCGCGTCCTTGATCATTTATCAAGTGGGGAGTGAATTGTATTCTTATATATTTAACTCAGTTCTCTGTATAGTTTAGAAATGTCTTTCATCAGAGATGCTGGCAGTAAAAATTCTTTCCCAATTTTCCACTTCCCTCCTAATCTTGGTTACATTGGCTTTATTTGAACAGAAACTTTTCAGTTTTAATGTAATCAAAGTTATCTCTTTTGTCTGTCCCTGCCTCCCATCATTTTGGTGGGCATTATTAAGCATAGGCTGTCCCTGCTTTCCATTGGTTGCTAGGGTGGTCTAAATGCCTTGGCTGTCTCTGCCTCCCATTGGTTGGGAGGGCGGGCCAGGCCCAGGCTGTCCATGCCTTCCATTGGTTAGGGGAGGGGCGGGCTCATGGCCTGGGATGTCCCTGCCTCCCACTGGTTGGGGGGGCGGGTTTCGCCCAGGCTGTCCATGCCTTCCATTGGTGGGGGGGCGGGTTTCGCCCAGGCTGTCCATGCCTTCCATTGGTTAGAGGAGGGGCGGGCTCATGTCCCTGTTTGTCATTGGTTGGGGGGCGGGCTCACTCCCAGGCTGTCCTTCATTCATTGCCTAGGAGAGGTGCTTCCTCACCCGCTGGCCACTCCATGGAGCATAGAAGAGAGAGGGTTTGAAAAGAAAAACTAGGAAGGAAAGAAAAGGACTCCAGTACAGGGAGAAAAGGAGGGAGGGCCCTCCTTTCCGGGTTCTCCGCGTGTCCAGGGCGGGGCCCTCTGCCCAGACTCCAGCCCCTCAGTCCTGGGGCCTGAGGGACCTAGTGCAGGGCCAGGCCTCGGAGCGATGGTCACTCCAGGTAAGTGTGGGGGCTCTCACCACGTGATCGGAGGGACGGAAGGAGACCTGAAGGCAGGGCCGCCTCCAGCTGCCGGGGGAGTGCAAGGCGGGGGCGAGGGGGGGGGAGGCAGGAGGCAGGGAGATCTCGGCCCTCTGGGAGGGTCCTCCCCCTCTGCCCCCCTCTGCAGCCCCGGATGGGCCCTTTCCTCCAGTCATCCCCAGGGCCAGGAGCCCAGGACCCTGCCTGCCTCTGCGCCCCCAGCCCAGCCCTCCCTCACCTGGAATGCCAGGGTCTCCTGCCCTAGACCCCTCCCAGGCCCCCAAACCCCACCCCAGGGCTCTATTGGACCTGAGCCACCCCACTAGGCTGGCCCGCTCTGAGAGCTCCTCCTCCCCATCACTATCAGCTGACTCCTGACGTCAGAAGGTGGGAGGGGGAGAGCAAGGAAGAGGCAGCAAGCATGGAGGTTTCCCAGAAAGCTAGTGATTCCCAGCCAAACGGAGCTTAGCTTCAGAACGGAGTCTGTTCACCAAGTCAGTCTGTGGGGCTCTCAGGTGTCTGCTCATTTAAATTAGAATGGGGCTCCTGCAAAGTCTGGTCTCCAGAGGATTAGGGGGATGTTTGATCCTGTAAGGGCAGATCCACCCTGCAGGGAAATACACTTAAAGTTTGCATTAAAGGTGCTGGTTTTAAGAGCTGAAAGAAGGAGCATTCAGAGCAACTGAGTCAGAATTACAGTCTGGGGGTTGCGAGCTAAGATGGCAGAGTGAAAGCAGGAACTTGGCCTGAGCTCTGACTCCAAACACCTCCAAAACCTGTAGAATATGACTAAACCAGTTTTAGAGCCGCAGAACCCAGAGTGACAGAGAGAAACACATGCCCAGCTGAAGGCAGCCCAGCAGGCTGACACGGAGGGTCCATCCAGCACAGGGAGCTGGGTGCCCAGTGCAGTCCTACAGGAGCCCTGTGGTCTGGCCCCTGCCCCCCAGGCTGAGCCTTGGTAGCCTTGCCGCTCCTGGCCTGCAGACAGTAGGGGACCAAGCCACCATTCAGAGGGTAAGTGCTCCTGCTTGGACCTGTGTTGTACCTTGATTAATGTGAGCAAGACCCAAGTAATAATTTTAGAGTGGACCTTTTATTAAAATGCCATGTTGGCTGATCAGGCCACGTGTCTCAAGTATAGCAATAGTAGCAGCAGCCTGCAACAGCCCAGATCTGGGGCAGAACCACAGTTTATAAATGGGGCCTTACATAAGCAGTGATTGGTCAGTGCACACCTTGAAACTCCAGAGTCTGACCCAGAAGCCAATCCACTTCTGTGCAGGTGAGCTAAGTGGAAATATCTCTCTCACCCTGAGATTCTTCTCTCTCCCCAGCTCAGCTTGCTGAGGACCAAAGCCTATTCCTAGAGGAGAGCCTAGAATTAAGGAGAATGGCCCCTCAGGCTCAGAAAGCCTCATCCCAGGTGAGTACACTCCATCTACAGACCTGACCCTCATCAGCAAAGGTGGGATCCAAGAGAACCAAGGAAGATTCATCCCCTTTTACAGAAGGGGAAACTGAGGCAGAGATGAAGTGACTTGCCCAGGGTCACACAGCCAGCAAGTGTCTGAGGCCTGATTGGACCTTAGGTCTTCCATCCAGGTCCCCCTTCCAGGATTTCAGATGAAGGCCCTCTGATTTTTAACCCAGTCCTACAGGCACCCTAGGGACTGGCCCACAGGGAATGTGAATGAAGCCTTACTGAAGGAATATTAAATTAGCAAAGCTTATCACATGCTTGGGGTCCTACATAGGCCTTCCTGCCACCCCAGCTGAGGCCCAGCAGTGACAGTGACTCCATTTCAGTGACATGCAATAAGGACAGGGGCAGGATCTGAACCCAGGACTCAGGAATGTCAAGCCAGTGGGCGATGGGTTGTTTCCCATTGCTCTGTGCTGGCTCCCACGCATACATGTGTGTACTAAGACATGCATGTGCATGCTGAGGGAAAGCACAAACCATCTATGAAGGGAGAGAAATAAAGCCTCTGTCCTTGAAGAGCATCCATTTTCAGGTGGAGTGGAGGGCGTAGATTTGCAAATCCTTGGCCCTTTGAGAGGGCAGGAACAGCTTGTTTTCAGAATGTTCAGATGTTCCCTGATGTGTGAAGGAGGCCCAGGTGAGGGGCGAGGACATTCCAACCTTCAAAGACAGTCGTTGGGAAGCCATAGGGTCAGAGCCTAGAGGGGCTGCATCAAGGATCTGCCAGGAGACCAGTGTCCCTGGGTCAGGGAGAAAAGTACCAAGGAGGAATGTACTGGAAAGGGTTGAGGGACTGGTCGCATGGCATCAGCTATGTGCCAGTGGCCATATAAATATTATCTCATTTGATGCTAATGTGAGAATTGTCAGGGTCCTTGCCAGGGACAGAATAAGGGAGTAGAGGTCACAGACAAATAGTAAACTGTGTTTCATTCCTCCACTTATGAGTGTGACAGGCTCCCTGATGGACCTGGGTGTGTCAGAGTTCCACAGGGGCCATAGACACAGGCTCTCCTCCTGAGGTACCTGACCCTCCCTTTGTGTAGGATCCCTGAGGTCCTGTAGGCACATTTAGAAAGAAGTTTGGGTTAAGATCAGGTTAAGGGAGAGAGAGAGGGAAAGGACATTTGGAAAAGAAACTGTTTATGTAGAGTAAGAGTTAGAAAGGTCTGTTATAAAGGGCTTTAGCATGGCCTCTAAGACCAGGCCAAAGAAAATGGCAGCTGGTTGATTAATCAGGTCCTAATTAGTATTTGCTAAGCCCTTTTCTGCCTTCGTAGACAGAATAACAGGACAGGAAGTGAGTCCTGTGAGTTTTCTCAGAGCTTGGGGAAAGGAGGTACTGAAGGAGACACTGAGTACTCTGGCCTCAGAATAGCCAGTATAGCATCAAATGGAGTCAGTCATGTGTTTTCAATAATTCACTTTAAAAAAATCATTGCTTACGTGCTTGGTGAAACCTCAGTGGTAAGGGTTGGGAAACTGTAGCAGCAAGCAGCCAACTTCCCCAGGGTGACTGCCAACACAGGTTCTTAGATCTGCTTTTCAAAAGGAAAGCAACTCAAAATGTGTTAACAAGCTCGCTTTAATCAAACAACCATATATTATTTACCTAGTTCAGGGGGAAAAGGTCAGCACCCCTAATTTCAGAGTATACAGACAGTAGTTTCAAAACAGAAACAAACAGATCAAACAGACAGGCTTCTAAACTGTCCAACCATTACATACATCCATACCAAATCACAGTTACCAGAGAGGGAAGCATCAACATCTGGTTTCTCAGTGGCTGCCCAGAGTCTCATCTGGTCAAATCACACAACACTTCTCAAAGTGAGCCCCAAAGCAAAGCCTCATATCAGGGATTATATAGCCTTCTCCTGGGTCAGAGAATGTAACCACCTTCTTGACCCACTGCCCAATCACACAGGATCAAGGTGTGGTCATTCCTGAAAGCCAAGCCTCCTACCACAGGCTCCATGTGACCACATTCAGCCTAGTAGGGGGCAAAGTATATTTTCAAATTAAAGAAGGTTCTCAGAGTCACTTAAGCCAATCAAAGGGCCTAGGGGCAGGGAAGATCTTCAAATCTGCATTTCCATTACAGAAACATAAGTGTCAAAGGTATGAATGTGCTTCCTAGAGTTAAAGGAGGAAAGAGATTGGAGGAGTGGGGGGGAAATAGAGATGTCCAGAAAGTAGTGAGAGGGAAGAAAGGGCTGGGCCATTTGAGAGTTCTCTCCATGAAGGGGAGCAGGGCCTCACAGTGGGCTCTAGGGGGCTGAGTGAATCAGGAATCATGGCCTGAAGGTGGCATCAAAGACCACTTACTGGTCTTTGCAGACTAGTCAGTTAGAGTACAAGTAGGCCATCTACTTTTCTGACCTCCTGACTCAGCCCTACCTGGGGCCTTAAGCCCAGCCCTGGATTTCTCTCTCTCTCTCTCTCTCTCTCTCTCTCTCTCTCTCTCTCTCTCTCTCTCTCTCTCTCTTTCTCTCTCTCTCTCTTTCTCTCTCTTTAATTTACATCATTAATTTCCACAAGATTTTGAGTTAAAATTTTTCTCTCCAATTTTCCCTACCCACCACCCCAAAACAGCATTCCCACTGAATATTCCCTCCCTCAATCTGTGCTTTCCCATATCTTCCCCCATTCCCCTTTCCACTTAACAGTAGGGCCTGGTGGATCTCTATGCCCCAGTGCCTGTATATTTCATTTCCCAGTTACATGTAAAATATCACATGTAAAATATTATATAAAATAATAATATTATGTATATATATTTTTAAAAATTTTATTTTAAAACTTTGGATTCCAGATTCTTTCCCTTCCTCCCTTGTCACCCACCTTCACTGGGAAGATAAGCAATTCAATATAGGTTGTGCATGAATAGCTAAGCAAAATATTTCCATAGTGGGTATATTGTGGAAGACTGACTATATTTCCCTTTATCCTATCCCATCCCCCACTTGTTCTCTTCTCTACTTTGATCCTGTCCCTTTTCAAAAGTGGGTCCTTCCAAATTCCCTCCCCCCAGCCCACCCTCCCTTCCATTATCCCCACTGTGTTCCCTTTCCCCTCTACTGTTCTTTAGGGTAAGATACCCTATTTAGTGTGTATGTCATTTCCTCCCTAAGCCAAATTCAATAAGAATAAGACTCATTCTCTATTGCCTTCTTGTTCTTCCCATCCATTGTAACAATTTTCCCTTGCCTCTTCTATTTGAGATAATTTACCCCATCCTGTCTTTCCCCATCTCCTCTCATTATATTCCTCTCTCACCTCTTAATTTCACCTTTTAAGTATCATCCCTTCCTATTCAGTTGGCCCTGTACCCTCTGTCTATGTATACTTGTAGACATATACACACACTCATATGTGTATTCATATGCCCGTGTACCCTCCTATATAGACACATATATGTATGTATACATATACATATACATACATACATACATATATACACACACACATATATACATTTCTCTTCCCTTCCACTATTCTCATACTGAGAAAAGTTTCATAAGTTACAATTATTGTTTTTCATGTAGGAATATAAGTAGTTCAACTTTGATAAGTTCCTTATTTCTTTTCCCTGTTTACCTTCTTAAGCTTCTCTTGCTTCTTGTATCTGAATGTCAAATTTTCTATTCAACTCTGTTTTTTTCATCAAGAATGCTTGAAAGTTCTCTTTTCCACTGAATGACCATATTTTCCCCTGGAACATGATACTTTTTTTTTTTTTTTGCTGGGTAGGTGATTCTTGGTTTTAATCCCAGCTCCTTTGACCTCCAGAATATCATATTCAAAGTCCTTCAATCCCGCAGTATAGAAGCTTCCAGGTCCTGAGTTATCCTGATTGTGTTTCCACAATATTCAAATTGTTTCTTCCTGGCTGCTTGTAATATTTTCTCCTTGATCTGGGAACTCTGGGACCTTGCTATAATATTCCTAGGAGTTTTCTTTTTTGGGATCTTTTTCAGGAGGTGATTGGTGCACTCTTTCAACCTCTATTTTTCCCTCTAGTTCTAAAACATCAGAGCAGTTTTCCTTGAGAATTTCTTGAAGGATGATTTCTAGGTTCTTTTTTTGATCATGGCTTTCAGGTAGTCCAGTAATTTTTAAATTATCTTTCCTGGATCTATTTTCCAGTTCAGTGGCTTTTCCCATGAGATATTTCACATTCACTTCTACTATTTCATTTGTTTGGACCTGCTCAACAGCATCTTGATTTCTCATAAAATCACTAGCTTCCATTTGCTCCAGTCTAATTCTGAAGGAACCATTCTCCTCAGTGAGCTTTTGAGATTCTTTTTCCATCTGGCAAATTCGACTTTTTAAGGCATTCTTCTCCTCATTGCCTTTTTGAGCCTCTTTTGCCATTTGAGTTAGTTTATTTTTTTTTTTTTAATTTTTTTTTTTAAAGCAATTGGGGTTAAGTAACTTGCTCAAGGTTACACGGCTAGTCATTTGATTTATGCGTGGGTGCTCATTTTCTGAGGCCGGATCTGATCTCGGGTCATCCAAACTCCGAGGCCGGCACTCTTACTCACTGCGCCACCTAGCCGCCCCTTTAGGGCAATTGGGGTTAAGTAACTTGCCCAAGGTTACACGGCTAGGTTTTTGTTTGTGCGGATTAAGTGTCGGTTTGTGCGGATTAAGTGTCGGAGGCCGGCTCCGAACTCAGGTCCTTCTGATTCCAGGGCCGACGCTCTATCCACTGCGCCACCTAGCCACCCCCGAGTTAGTTTATTTTTTAGGGTGTTATTTTCCTCAGTCAGGCTGTTGACTCTCATTTCCTAATTTTCTTACATGGTTCTCATTTCTCTCCCCAATTTTTCCTCCACTTCTCTTATCTGCTTCTTAAGGTCCTCTGTGGCCTGTAACCAGCTTGTATATTCCTTTGAAGCTTTTGGTGTAGGAGTTCTGACTTTACTGGCTTCTTCCTGTTCCATGTTTTGATTCTTTTTGTCCCCAAAATAGGAGTGTAAAATTGGGTTGCTCTCTATGTTTTGCTTCCTTTGCCTGGTCATGTTGCCACCCAATTACTTTTGGGCTTTTTGCCACAGTAGAACTCTGCTACTGGAAATGGGAACTTTGTCCCAAATGCTAGGGTTTTCGCAGCAGCCAAAGGTATCAGTTGGATGCCCTCTCTGAAGCCTCTACACGCTCTGGCAAGCTGTTCACCTACCCCAGGACCTCCACCCTAGACTGCAGTCCATATCCAAGCAGGTTAAAGCAAGAGTGATTACCCTTCACACTGGTCTCTTGGTCCCCCTACAGTCTGCAGACCAGGAGCTGAAGCTGCCATGTGGAGGCAGCTGCAGGTCCGTAGCGCCTCAGCTACTTCTCGCCCCAGGGGAAAAGGCTGGATTACACTCCAAATTCCCAGGTCCCAAAGTCCACACTGTACTGACCTCTCACTTTGTCCTTATCATCTCTGGGTTGATAATTCTGGACCCAGCACTGGGTTTTTTTAGATGTCTTTATCTCAAGGAAAAGGGCTGCTTCTTCCAGTCAGGGAGTCTGCTAGGAGGAGGAAGAATTTAAAGCAGAAATTGCCTAGAAGTATGGGCCATATGGAAAGCAGAAAGCCCTATGCACCTCAGTGAACCAGTGCCTTTCTGAAAGGGTCCACTAGGCTCTTTCTACCTCAGTCTAGAGGCCCCAGGATCATCCTGTTTCTTCCTTCACTCTCATGGCTAGAAACTCAAGCCTCTGCTTTCGTCTCTACTCCTATTCCTGGTCTCCTTCAGCTGCAATGCCACAGCCATGGTAATGAGCCTCCTTCTACCTTACCCTTGCCCTGATGCACCCACATCCAGTCCAGGGCTCACATTCTAGCTGGCCCAAAATGGAAAGCCCTGGTACCCCTGAGACCACCTCTTCCCTCATCTGACAAACAACTCCCATTCTCCCTGCTTCATCCTATTTGGGGACTGAGTCCCTTCTGCTTCTGGGTAGGACTGCCACAAGAAACCTCTGGCAGCAGACTAATCCACAGGAGTGAGCCCTGTATTTTGAGGTCCTGGCACCAAATGGAACTGAGTGTGTCCTAACTCAGTTATGATGTGGTTTCCTCTAAAGACACATGGACACTTGTGATGTTTTATCCTCTCAGTGGATCATACCTTCATGAAAAATACTCTGAAATTTGGCGTTAATGCCATATATTCTGAAATTATAAAGATAAGAATGAAGAACATCATTGGATCAAAATGATTCTATCCCAGTATCTGAATGCAGTAAGTCTAGAGCAGAAGTTGGGAACCTGCAGCCTTCAGGCCATGTGGTCCTAGATTCATAAGTGTGGAATTTTGACTGAATCCATATTTTGCCGAATAGGTTTGTCAGATTTGGAAATAAAAGTATCAATGCTAAGTTTGTAGAGTCCTTTTAGGGAAGGAAGAATGAAAGCTAAGTTATGTAAAGGCTTAAGGAGTAAGTAATGGGCAGCAAGGTGGCCCAGTGGGCAGAGCACTGGGCTTGGGATCAGGAAGAGTCATGTGGATGAGTCCAAATCTGGGCTCAGACACTCAGCTGTGTGATTCTGAGTCACTTAAGTCACTTACCTCTGTCTGCCTTAGTGCATCATTTTTGAAAGGAGTATGTGCAGGAAATGCAAACCACTCCGTATCTTTGCTCAGAAAATCTCACATGGGGTCTAGAAAAGCCAGATACCACTGCCACAAGTGAATAAAGCCATGTGCTGTGGCCTGGGGATTAAACAGAAAAGAAGAAAGACTGTTCTGTCTCCATGGAAATTACACTTTCAGACAACACACCAAAGGAAGAGATCTTGGGCAAAACACATTGGGACACGGGGGCAAAGCCAGTGAGACTTTGCATTAAGTATTAGGTTGTAAAGAAGCCTTATAAGCAATGAAGTGAACAACAAGAAAAAGGCAGCGAACAGAGATGAACACAAAAGAGAGAGCAAGTAGTTGGCTTCAATCTGCACTCAGACTCCTTAGTTCTTTCTCTGCATGAGGATATGCTTTCCATCGTGTGTCTTTTGGAGTTGTCTCATAAGCTTGCATTGCTCAGAGGAGCCCAGTCCATCTAAGTTAGTCATCACACATATGATGTGTCTGTAAGTGTGTTCAAAGTTCTCCTGGTTCTCTCCTCACTCAGCATCAGTTTATGTTCATCTCTCCAGGTTATTATGATGTCTGTCTGCTCCTCAGTCCTTATAGCACAAGAGTTTTCCATGACATTCACATACCACAACTTGTTTAGTCATTCCCCAGTTGATGGGCATCCCCTCAGTTCCCAACTCTTGCCCGCCACAAAAAGAGTTTCTATGAATATTTTTTTGTGTGGGAATCATTTTCCTATTTGTATGATCTCTTTGGGATACAGCCCTAGAAGTGGTATTGCAAAGGGCATGCACATTTTTATAGCCCTTTGGGCATGCTTCCAGATTGCTCTCCAGAATGGTTTGATCAGTTCGCAACTTCACCAATGCATTATTAGTGTTCCAATTTGTCCACATCCTCTCCAGCATTTCTCATTTTCCTGTTTTGTCATCTTAGCCAATCTGATAATTGTGGTGTGGTACTTCAGAGTTATTTTGATTTACATTTCTCTTATCAGTAGTGATTTAGAGTCATTTTTCATATGTTTATAGATCTCTTTAATTTCTTCCTCAGAAAACTGCTCGTTTATATTCTTTGAGCGATTTAATTTGACTCAGTTCTCTGTATATTTTAGAAATGAGGACTTTATCAGAGACACACTGGTTGTAAAAATTCTTTCCCAGTTTTCTCCTTCCCTCCTAATATTGGTTACATTAACTTTATTTGTACAAAAACTCATAGTTTTCTGAACATTGAACCAACCTTGCATGCCTGGAATAAATCCTACCTAATCAAAGTGTATTATTCTCATTATAAGTTGCTGTAGTCTTTTTGTTAATATATTATTTGAAAGTTTACATCTATAATCATGAGGGAAATGATCTATATTTTTCTTTCTCTGTTTTGGCTTTTCCCGATTTAGATTTCAGTACCATATTTGTATCTTAAAACAAATTTGGTAGGAGTCCTCCAATTTTCCCAAATAGTTTATAAAGTTTTGGAATCAGTTCTTTAAATATTTGATAGAATTTGCTAGCAAATCCATCTGGTCCTGGAGAATTTTTCTTAGGGAGTTCATTGATGGCTTGTTCAATTTTTTTTTTCTGAGATGGGGTTATTTATGTATTCTGCTTTCTCTTCTGTTGATCTGGGCAATTTATATTTTTGTAAATATTCATGCATTTCACAAAGATTATCAAATTTATGGGCATACGGTTGGGCAAAATAATTCCTAATTACTGTTTTAATTTCCACTTCATTTGGAGGTTAATTCAACCTTTTCATTTTTTGATATTGGTAATTTGTTTTCTTTGGTTTTTTTATCAAATTGACTAAAAGGTCTATCAATTTTATTGTTTTTTTTTTGTTTTCATAAAACCAGCTCTTATTTTTATTAGTTCAATAGTGTTCTTAATTTCAATTTTATTCATCTCTCCTTTGGTTTTTCGTATTTCTAGTTTAGTATTTAATTGGGGATTCATAATTTGTTCTTTTTCTAGTATTTTCAGTTGCATGCCCATTTTATTGATCTCCATTTTCTCTATTTTATTCACGTACATATTCAGAGATGTAAAACTTGCCCTAAGAACTGCTTTTGCTGCATCCCACAAGTTTTGGTATGAGAAGCATTGTCTAGGAAGACATTTTTCTAGCTTTTATTATTCCATCATGATTCTTACTTTGAATGTAAAATGCTTTTCTCCATATTCCATTTCATGTGTTCACTCTGATACTCCTAAAGTTTCTGAGTTTTAGGCAAATCTATTCTCTTTCCCTTATCTGGACTTCAGTTTCCTCTTCTAAGTTGATGAGGGTTGGACTAGATGAATTCTGGAGTCTCTCTTGAGGTCTAAATCATGTGATTTCTGATGGTTTAGGAGTTGGTGACATTCAAGGATGTGGTCATGGACTTCAGTAAGGAGGAATGGGATCTCTTGGACCCTTCTCAGAAAGAGTTGTACAAGGAGGTCATGCTGGAGAATATCCAGAACCTGCTGTCCCTGGGTAAGAGCCATTTCCTCTCTTTTCTTGATGTTAATTGTCAGACCAAAATTTTCACAAGGGGCAGAGAATGAATCCACATTCTGGTGTATCCTGGGCGTCCACCTGCCAGACAGAAGCTATGTAGACTAAATTATAAAACTTTTATATACAAATAAAATCTGATTTTAAAAATTGGAGCGCTATTAATTGTTTATCAGTAGGTAGGACCAATATAATAAAAATGACAATTTTATCTAAACTTATTTATATATTCAATGCCATTCTAGTGAAATTATGAAAATTATTTTTTGCTGAATTAGAAAAATAATAAAATTATTTGGGGAAAAAAAGTCAAGAATGTCAAAGGAAGTAATAAAAAAAAACGTTAAGGAAGGAGGTTTAGCGGTGCTACATCTTTTCTATGTTGTAAGGCAATAAGTATTAGAACTCTGATACTGTGTAAGAAATAGAAAGATAGGTCAGTAGAATAGCGTGTACATACAGCACCAAATAAACATAAATAATATTGTACTTGAGAATTGTATAGATTTAATATTTGGGGATAAGAATTCACTATTTGGTAAAAAAGAATTGTTGGCTAAACTGGACAGCAGTTTCTCTGAAACTGTCTACACACACATACAAACACACATACCTTTTTGTATGTAATGGTAGTCAACTCTGAGGGGTGGGAGAAAAAACAAGACATGCACATGATAATTCTGTTCTCAATTTGAAAGGAATAGGAAGTTGTCCAGAGTAGGTTTGCAGTTTCATGTACAATCATCTTTTTTATAGTATTATGTTATAAAAATGCTTGCTTCGGGGGCGGCTAGGTGGCGCAGTGAGTAGAGCGTCGGCCCTGGAGTCAGAAAGACCTGAGTTCGGATCCGACCTCAGACACTTAATGCATACACAAACAAAAACCTCACCGAGTGACCTTGGGCAAGTTACTTAATCCCAGCTGCCCTCCAAAAAAAAAAATGCTTGCTTCATTACATAGATTAAAAAAATTAAAAATTGATTTGTCAGACAGCTCAAAATAGCTTATGTTAATGGCCTGTGGATTCACATCATCCAAGTACCATTCGACACCTATGATGGGTTATAAAGAACACTATTATGAGACAAATGGGCAGTTTGTCTAAGGCATGCTTAATATCCAGTACGAAAAAAGTGAGGTTTCATGACAATTTACAGAATATGTGTCAAAGTATCTGAACTGAATGTCAAAGTTTGTTTAAAAAGAAAAAGTATAAAACCCCAAGAGTTACCCCCAAAAGTAGATATGTTGCACATTAACAGGTGTTTTAAGAGGTAAAAAACAAATAAATAAATTAGGTAAGGAGAGGTAAAGTGGAATAATTATCACACAGAAACTGAACTCCTTGTAATTAGGTGGGACTCAGGGCAGGTAAAGCTGTAACCTTATTCTCGTGGGATTAACTGAAGAGTATCTAGAACCTCTAAGTAAGCCTATTGCAGAGAAAGGAATTAAACAGATTAGAAACTCATTTCTGGAGAAAAATCCATTAGGTGCAGATGTATTTGAAAGGGAGTTTTACCAAACGTTAAAGATCAACTAATTCCAATATTAAATCAATGATATGGAAGATTGTGCACAAAATGGTTGTAAAAACTTCTATTATGAAACATACATGAAATTGAAACCCACATGAGGAAGAAGGAAAATGATTGGCTTGTTTCCTGAATGAATATGGACATAAAAACCCTGAATCAAATACTAGCTATGGAATAACCCCAATATATTACAAAGATTGCCCATTGAGCCCAATTTGGATTTATACAGGGAATGGAGGAGTGCTTCAAGTTAAGAGAAAATTATTCCCATCATTGATTGTGTCAGTACTGAGGAAAAAAAAATCTTATGGTCATATCAGTAGCTGAAGAATAAACTTTTGATCAAATACAGCATTTATTTCTATTAAAAGTCCCTGAAAGTAGCCATATTAATAGATTTTTGCTTAAATTGGTTAAAAAAAAAAAGCACTTAACTAAGCACTTCAGCAAGTGTGATTTGTATTGGGGCTAAGCTAGAAGCCTTCCCAGTAAGATCAGGTGTGTAACAGGGATGCCCATTGTCACCTATGCTATCCAGTGTTGTGTTGGAAATACAATAACAGTAGAAGAAACAGAAGAAATCAGAATAGGGCATCATTTCTTTGATAGATGATATACTTGGAAAATCCCAAAGACTGCATCCAAAATTTTATTAAAGCAGTTAATAATTTTAGCACAGTAGCAGTGTGTAATTTAAAGCCATAAAAGCCTCAGCATTCTTATGTATATCCAATAAAGCCATGCAGGAAAGATAATATAAGTAACCTGGCCCTTGGCCCAGCAGCAGTAGCAGTCAGGGCCCACTCTGAGAGCAGAAGGCAAACTGTTCGGAGACAGAGAATGGTGCTGGAGAGTATGGCCCGCCTTGTGAAGGAGCGGCTTCCATTACAGGAGAGCATTACTGGGTTTGCCCGGCTTATGGTTGATAAACATGAAAGCCAGAGACATTTCCACTTGTCCAGTGTCAGTTAGGAGTAGAGCTGGAATTCAAATGCCCTTTGGGTCAACCATCATTCTGAAGCTTTGTGGAATGTATGTATTAAATTGTATAATTCTAGATCATCTAAACATTTAATGCCTTTCCCAACCTGGTTCCAATATTTTTCCAGCCTTCTGTATCACTCTTCTTGTTGTATTCCTCTATCCAGTCAAAATAGCCTTCTTAGAGTTCCTCAAGCTGGAGTTTACATTTCCTCTATGCACAGCTTGTCCTCCATGCCTAGAAGGCATTTCCTCTTCACCGCCTGGTCTTTAGATCTCCCACTTTCTTCAGAGCCTTTCCTGAGTCCTCTAGCTTGGTTCCTCCCATCCCACTCCCACCCCCCAAAGCTTATATTTATCTTTATGTATTTATTTAGGTGTACTTAGGTGTGCACATTCTCTCTCCCTTATAGAATGTTTGCCTTCCAAGTACCAGGACTGATTTATTTATATATGTGTTGCCCTGGGGCTTAGCACAGTGCTGGTCATTTAGGAGTCTAATGAATTCTTGTTTCCTTGTTTATTCCCACACATATATACAGAGAGCATAGAAGTTACTGAAAAGTAAAATGAATATCTTCATAAGAATTGCTGCAAAATACAGTATATAGAGAAAGAAAAGATATGCAATTGATCATTTTGGGAGCCATATGAAGATGCTAATATCTGTACCAGACCTAGGACTAGGATTTAGTATCCCACTCCCATCCTTTGACCATCTCCGAACTTTAAAACTGCCATACCTACGTGGACTTTTTCTTCATCCTGTTTTCTGAATTTCATATTTCTTTTCTCACTGCCATACCTAGAAGAAATGTTGGAAATTAATTTTGCTATTACCTACAAATTTATAGGAATCATATGACATAAATTTTGAGCTAAAAGCACCTCTGGGGCCATCCAGTCCAACCTCAGCCTGTTTTCTCATTTTGCAGATGAGGTAACTGAGAAAGAGAGGTTAAGCCCAAGGATGTTGTTTCTCATGACGGTAGTCATGTTATTACATTGAAGTTAAACTCTCTGAGTCTGCTGTGTTCTAAAGCATCGATCACCAAGTGTTTGTTAAATGTCTGGTTTTTAAGTGTCAGACAGTGCTAAGTGCTAGAAGACATGATGGTCTTTCTGTTTTATAATAGATTAGCATTCACTGCTTTGGATGAAGATTGATTTTAAGCTCATCAGAAAATAAGCACTTGCTGAGTTAGTTTGTTGAGCCATACTGATACCGTTTGACCTCTCCTTATACCTTATATCAGCTGTAGCATGCTAAGTTCATGGAAGAGGGCCAGATTCTCTACTTTGTTTTGTTAACTTGATAGGTCACTTAATTTTTCATGACATTTTTTTTTGCACATATGCTTACTAATGTTTTAAATTAATGATTATAAGTATTCCTACATGAAAAAGTTACATCAAGATAAAAAATTTTACTGCTTTATTTATATATTTATTATGCATTTATTCTGTTCTAAACTTAATAACCATCAACAAATATAACCAAATGAATATGTTCATGCATAAAACCCTGTTTCAAATTGTAATTCATTTTAAAAGATAATATCAACATTAACACAATAATAAAGAATATCCTATTACTTCCATTTCTTTTCTAATCTGTTTTGCTATGTTTTAAAAAAATATTTTTTGCTATTTTTTTACATAGCTGTGGATATTTTATCTATTCTGATTCTATTTCTTCACACTGTATTTCTTCAGTTGTCTTCCTGATTTTCTTTGTGTTATTCATATTTGTCATTTCTTCATTCCTGTACTATGATTTCTCCTAAGGTGGTTTCCGTTTGTTTGGTATAATAAATAAAATTTATTAAAGCAGTCAATAATTTGAGCAAAGTAGCAGGGTATAATTTAAATCCATATAAATCTTTAGAATACTTACATATCACCAACGGAGCCATGCAGGGAAAGATAGTAAGAGATAACCCATTTAAAATAACTCTATAGGGTATATGGTTCCTGAGAATACATCTGTGACAACAAACCCAGGGCTTGTTAGGCCCTGTAGAGTATCTATTATTTCTTTATTAGGTTTTTCATTTCCTGTAGCAGCAAGTACCCCAGCATTCCCAGGGTGTCTGCCAATACAGGTTCTTAGATCTGCTTTTCTAAAGGAAAGCAAATCAAAATCGGTTAACAATCTTGCTTTAATCAAACATTTGTCATTTACCTTGTTCAGGGGGAAAAAGTCAGCACCCCAAACTTCAGAGAATACAAACAAGTTACAAGCAGAAGTTACAAGAAGACAGAGAAACAGATCAAGCAGGCAGTCTTCCAGTTGTCTGCCCATTACATCCATACCTAGCCATGGTTACCAGAAAGGGAAGCACCAACATCTGGGTGTTCAAAGCCAGGGGCTCAACGGCTGCCCAGAGTCTCTTCTGGTCAAATCACACAACACTTCTCAAAGTGAGCTCCAACACAAAGGCTTACATCAGGATTTATATAGCTTTCTTCTGGGTCAGAGAATGTAACCACCCTCTTGACCCCGATGCCCAATCACAGAGCACCAAGGTGTGGGCATTCCTGAAAACCAAGCCTCCTGCCATAGGCTCTAGGTGCACTTAAGCCTATCAAAGGGCCTAGGGGCAGGGAAGGTCTCAAATTCGTATACCCATAACATCTCCCCATCCTTTTTATTAAGCCAGTTTGGATGTTTACAAGTGTTCTGGCCCAGTTGAGTAAATGTGGTGCTGTACAAAAAATCTCTGATAGCTCTTCACTTCTTTTCTCCTGGAATGCTACAAAACCCTGTGTTGGCTCAGTTTTCTGTCCAAGTTAGTAACAGACTTTTCTCTCATGGAGAATCACTCTAATCTGTTGAGATTCAGTCTGGGAGACATCTGGTTTTGTGGTTGATATGAATGTTTAACTTGGAGTAAATGAGTCTTTGATTGGTCCAGCAGTCTGAGGTTTGCACCTCCCTTGACACTCTCACTGCCTGTCTCTCTCTTCTCCTTACAGTGATACAGTCTATTGAATGCCAATGTTTGCTTCAAGAGTACACAAAGTTTTGTTGCATTTCGGTTGGTGATGAGAAGGTCATAAGCCTCATGGGTCTTAATAACCATTGTTATTGCATGTACTTATATGTGTATATCTTTTGATGTCTGTTTGATTATTTCTATTCTTTAGATGTAGAGACCAGATTCGAAGTAACAGAGGTGACTAGAAATCGTGGAATCTTTCTGGAAAAACATGACCTGAAAATATTCATGAGTACCTGGTACTCCAAATTTAGAGAAATCCATGACTCTAATATCAAGTTAGATAAAAATCCAAAGAGTGGCTGTGAATTAGATGAAATTGGAAAGAGATACAGAAAGTCTTGTATCCTAAATCACCTTAAGAAAATGGCCTCAGGGAATGACTATCTTCAGGATAGTGAATATAGCAAATGCTTTATTGAACTTCTGGAACTTTTTCTGTCCCATGAGAAGGCTCCTGAAATGCAAATGTGTAGAGGTAACCAAGGGGAAAGGGCCTGGAACTGGAACTTAGACCTCATGAAACATCAGAAAAGTGATGCTGGACAGATGCTTTCTGCAGATAATAAATGTGGGAAGGCCTTGAGTCAGAACTCTAAACTCATTACTCAACAGCAAATTCCCATTGGAGCAGAGCTTGAGGAACATAATGAATGTGAAGAAACCTCATCCCACCACTCATCTCTTCCTTGCCGGGCTATATTTTGCCCTGATATGAAAAAATATGCCTGTTCTCAGTGTGGGAAGGTCTTTGCTTGTAACTCAGATCTTGATAGACATCAGAAGATTCACAGTAGGGAGAAGTTTTATGAATGTCATGAATGTGGGAAGGGTTTTTGTTGCAGATCGCTTAATAGTGGCCATCAGAGAAGCCACACCGAAGAGAAAAATTATGAATGTAATCAGTGTGGAAAGACTTTCAGCAAGAGCGCTCATCTGGCTGGCCATCAGAGAGTCCACACTGGAGAGAAACCTTATGAACGTAATGAGTGTGGAAAGACTTTCAGAAAGAGCTCCCATCTTGCTACACAGGTAATTCACACTGGAGAAAAGCCTTGTGAATGTAATCAATGTGGTAAGAATTTCACACAGAGGCCTACTCTTGCTGTACATCAGAGGATCCACACTGGAAAGAAACCTTATGAATGTAATCAGTGTGGAAAGGTTTTTACAACACGGCAGGTTCTTACTAACCATCAGAGAATCCACAGTGGAGAAAAAACTTTTGAATGTAATCAGTGTGAAAGGGCTTTCAGAAATAGCTCCCACCTTATTGCACATCAGAGGATTCACACTGAGGAGAAATCTTTTGAACGTAATCAGTGTCGAAAGACATTGAGGAAGAGCTCCCATCTTGCTGATCAACAGAGAATCCACAGTGGAATGAAACCTTTTGAATGTAATCTGTGTGGAAAGGCTTTCTCATTTAGGAACAATCTTGCTGCACATCAGAGAATGCACAATGGAAAGAAGCCTTATGAATGTAATCAATGTGGAAAGGCTTTCACACAGCGCTCCAATCTTGCTGTACATCAGAGAATCCACACAGGGGAGAAACCTTATGAATGTAATCAGTGTGGGAAGGCATTCTCTTTGAGGACCTATCTTGCTACACATCAGAGAATCCACAGTGGAGAGAAGCCTTATGAATGTAATCAGTGTGGAAAGGCTTTCACACAGCACTCCCATCTTGCTGTACATCAGAGAATCCACACTGAAGAGAAACCTTTTGAATGTAATCGGTGTGGAAAGACTTTCTCATTCAAGCACAATCTTGCTACACATCAGAGAATCCACAGTGGAGAGAAGCCTTATGAATGTAGTCAGTGTGGAAAGGCTTTCACACACAACTCCAGTCTTGCTGTTCATCAGAGAATCCACAGTGGGGAGAAACCTTATGAATGTAATCGATGTGGAAATACTTTCAGAATGAGCTCCCATCTTGCTGCACATCAGAGAATCCACAGTGGAGAGAAAACTTATGAATGCCATCAATGTGGAAAGGCTTTCTCAACACGGCAGAGTCTTACTACCCATCAGAGAATCCACACTGGAGGAAAACCTTTTGAATGTAATCAGTGTGGAAAAGCATTCAGAAAGGGCTCCTATCTTGCTAACCATCAGAGAATCCACACTGTGGAGAAACCTTATAAATGTAATCAGTGTGGAAAGGCATTCTCGTTGAGGACCTATCTTGCTACACATCAGAGAATCCACAGTGGAGAGAAACCTTATGAATGTAATCAATGTGGAAAGTCATTCTCATTGAGGAACTATCTTGCTGCACATCAAAGAATCCACACTGGAGAGAAACCTTATGAATGCAATCAGTGTGGAAAGACTTTCACAACAAGGCAGAGTCTTACTCCCCATCAGAGAATTCATACTGGAGAGAAGCCTTATGAATGTAATCAATGTGGAAAGGCTTTCACACAGAGGTCTGATCTTTCTACCCATCAGAGAGTCCACACTGGAGAAAAACCATATGAATGTAATCAGTGTGGAAATACTTTCAGAAAGAACTCACATCTTGCTGCACATCAGAGAATCCACACTGGGGAAAAGCCTTATGAATGTAATCATTGTGGAAAGGCTTTCACACAGCTTTCCAGTCTTGCTGTACATCAGAGAATCCACACTGGGTAGAAACCTTATGAATATAATCAATGTGGAAAAACTTTCAGTATGAGTTCCCATTTTACTGACCATCAGAGAATTCACACTGAAGAGAAACTTTTTGAATGTAATCAGTGTGGAAAGGCATTCTCATTGAGTAACTATCTTGCTGCAAATCAGAGAATCCACACTGGAGAGAAACCTTATGAATGCTATCAGTGTTGAAAGGTTTTCACAACAAGGCAGAGGCTGTCATCCCATCAGAACATCTACAGTGGAAAGAAACATTATGAATGTAATCAGTGTGGAAAGGCTTTCAGAAAGAGCTCCCATCTTGCTGACCATCAGAGAATCCATGCTCAGTAGAAACTTTATGAATATAATCAATGTGGAAAGGCTTTCACAATGCAGCAGTCTTCCTCCCCCATCCATCAGAGAATCTACAGTGGTGCAAAACTTTTTTGAATGTAATCAGTGTGGAAAGACTTTCAGATACTTCTCCATTCTTGTTGCTCACCCGAAAATCCACATTTTAGAGAGATTTTGAATGTAATCAATGTGGAAAGTCTTTTACACAAAGCTGCCATCCTGCTTTACATCAGAGAATTCACCCTGAGGAGAAATCTGAGAATGTAAATTAATGTGGAAACTTTCACACAGAGCTCCAGAATTGTGAGACATCAAAAAATTGATTCTGAAGAGAATTCTTTTGTAATAAATGTGGAATGATTTCACACTGACCTCAGATTTTACTAAACATCTGAGAATCTCCACTGGAGAAAAGTTTCCTGAGTGTCCTGAATATGGCAGAGCTTTAAGTGACCATTTTTAACATATGTAAGAACAGGTTCTATACTTGGGAGAAATCTTGTGAATATAATCAAACTGGTGATGCCTTCAGGCAGCAATCATGGCCTATTTCCTATCTCCCTATTTTCCCATCATTGTCATGAATAATAAAATGCATTCAGATGAAGTTCAGAACTTCTTCAGAATTAGAGAAACCATTCCAAGGAGCATTTGTTCCCTGTGGTTTCAGTGTGGGAAAGCTTTCAACTAGATCTCTTCCTTTTTTTTTCCTTTTGGAGGGGGGAAGGCTGGGCATTTGGGGTAAGTGACTTGCCCAAGGTCACATGGCTAGTAAGTGTCAAGTGTCTGAGGTCAAATTTGAACTCAACATCCTCCTGACTCCAAGACCAGTGCTCTATTCACTGCACCACCTCGCTGCTCCCCTCTCTTACTTTCTATCAGAGGTTTCACTGTGGGGAGAAGCCTTACAAATGTGCCTATGAGGGCTAGGGTGGCATGCTTTTCTCTGGAGGAGGGGAATCTGTAGACAACCTTATTTCTGCTGGAATGAAGGTGAATAAAACAATGGATGTCAGAAGGGCTTCCCATAGAGCTCTTGCTTGTCTACTTTGGAGAAATCATGCTGGAGACAAAATGTTAGGATCTAATTACAAAGGGAAGGTTTCCTGCTGCAGCACAGACTTCATTAGACCTCCCCACATAAGAGAACTCATTAATATCCCCAAATTCCATCCTGTACATAAAACTATACAGATGATGTTTTTATTCTCTGAAATCCTAATGTTTGTCATCCTTCCTCAACATTTTGTGAAATTCATAGACTTCATTTCTTCAGCCATTCTCCCATTAATTGGTACTCAGTTTGTGTGCTGTTGTTTGCAGGCAGAAAAATTCCTGCTTCAAATGTTTTGGTACCTGTTGGACATTAATTTTTTTTCCCTTGGTTTAACAAGCTTACTTTAATCAATCAAACATATATCATTTACCTAGTTCAGGGGAAAAAGGTCAGTACCCCGAACTTCAGAGTATACAGATAGTAGTTTCAAAACAGAGAAACAGATCAAGCAGACAGGCTTCCAAACTGTCCAACCATTACATACATCCATACCAAATCACAGTTACTAGAGAGGGAAGCATTGACATCTGGGTTTTCAAAGCCGGGGAACTCTCAATGGCTGCCCAGAGTCTCATCTGGTCAAATCACACAACACTTATCAAAGTGAGCCCCCCTGGACATTAATTTCTGTAATGTTTTCTTTAAGGGGCTAGGTGTCATGGTGGATGACTTGCTGTCCTTGGAACCACAAGGCCTGAATTTCAATTCAGCCTCTCCTATTTCTTAGTTATATGTCCCTGGGTAAGTCATGTCACCTAATCCTGCATGAGTTTCCCTGTCTGTAGAATGGGGATAATAAGGTATCTACCTCCCAGAGTTGAGGTGAGGGCTTAATTTACCACTATTTGTTAAATGCTCTGCAAACATTAAATCACTATGGAAATAATGGCTGTTTTTATAATTACCCTTCCTTGGATTGTCTATCTCATTGTTAAGTCAGTTTCCTAAAATGCATGGATAATCCAAGTGAGAAAGGGAGACAGAAAGAGACATTCCAAGAGACAGAGAGTCCCAAATCTTAAGGGAAATTCACTTACATTTATTTTTTTCTTTTTCATAATTTTATTTTAGGCTCAAAAGCCAGAACATAAATACACAATAGAGAAATGAAACAAAAACCTATCATAAACTTAAATATTGGTACTCTATTACAAAGTTAAGGGGAAAAAAGGCTTGTCATGTGCAGAACATAAGAGGGGATTGAAAATATATAACAATAGGTGTTCATTTCAAGAGAACCTATATAACACTCATTGTGTTGAGCATCATCCATCTTTTCTTTGTTTCCTTGTGTTTTCTTTTGTTCTCTGCTGTGTACTTTTTTGCTTTGTTTTTTTTCCCTTCCCCAGAAGGTTATAATAAAGTTTAGATATGTTTCTCTTTAACTATAGATATACATGCACATATGCTTACATACATACATATATAGACATATACTTTTTCCACATCTATTCTACTCCTGATCTTGATTTTTTATGTATGAGTATATTGTTAAACTACTACTAATAATAATTAATATTGTGGGGCGGCTAGGTGGCGCAGTGAATAGAGCGCCGGCCCTGGAATCAGAAGGACCTGAGTTCAGAGCCGGCCTCCGACACTTCATCCGCACAAACAAAAAAAAAAACCTAGCCGTGTAACCTTGGGCAAGTTACTTAACCCCAATTGCCCTAAAGGGGCGGCTAGGTGGCGCAGTGAGTAAGAGCGCCGGCCTCGGAGTTTGGATGACCCGAGATCAGATCCGGCCTCAGAAAATGAGCACCCACGCATAAATCAAATGACTAGCCGTGTAACCTTGAGCAAGTTACTTAACCCCAATTGCTTTAAAAAAAAAATAATAATTAATATTGTTTTGTATCCCTTCTGCCTTCTCTGCTTCTACCCATTACCTTGCCCTCCTATGATTTGCCTATCCTCCTCCAAGGATCCCTCCCATATCCTCCCATTTTTATAAATCTATACACCCTTCTATAACCCATTTTACTTATCCCTCACCCTCTCCTCTAAATATCCCTCCCTTGTCCTCTCCCCCCTTCCTATGCCTCTACTGTTTTATTTCTTCTGAATTTAGAAGATTTTTATACTCTTTTAAATATATATTTATAGTTCCCTTTTATTTTTTTATTTTATTTATTTATTTATTTTTTAAGGAATTGGGGTTAAGTAACTTGCTCAAGGTTACACGGCTAGTCATTATTTATGCGTGGGTGCTCATTTTCTGAGGCCGGATCTGATCTCGGGTCATCCCAACTCAGAGGCCGGCGCTCTTACTCACTGTGCCACCTAGCTGCCCCTTTAGGGCAATTGGGGTTAAGTAACTTGCCCAAGGTCACACGGCTAGGTTTTTTTTTTTGTTTCTTTGTGTGGATTAAGTGTCGGAGGCCGTCTCTGAACTCAGGTCCTTCTGACTCCGGGGCCAACGCTCTATTCACTGCGCCACTTAGCCGCCCCTATAGTTCCCTTTTAAAGCTGTTCTTTTTTTCAGGTTTTAACATTTTTTATCTGCATTTTAAAAAAATTGTGCATTCTAATAATTAAAATCATTTGAGAAAAAAAAAATGGCCCTCTGATTAACTGCATTTTATAGCAATACCACCTAAGTTCTTCTTTTAACCAACATGCAAGCTCTTTAAAAAGAAAAAAAAAATTAATGCCACCAGCACCCAAACTAGCCAGGACAGGCAGATGGAAAGAGGCAACCAACTAGGCCTTCATTCAATTCAGTGTCAGTAGTTCTTTATTCTTTTGATGTTGAAAAGGGCAGCACAGTCATTTAAACTTTATCCAACCTCTGCAAAGTTAAACAGCTAAAAGAAGTAAAATTAAGAAGGCAATGCTTGTGGGATGTACAGTGCATATTGGCAGGGCAGATTTCATTTCTTTTTTTTTCCATGCTTCATATTTCTTTATTAACTTCTGTTTTACATCATTCATTTCTGCCAGATTTTGAGTTACAATCATTTTCTCCCCATTATTCCCCTACCCAACCTCCCAGAATAGTAGTCCCACAAGATATTGCTTCCTCCAATCTGCTCTCTCCCATACCTTCTCCCATACCCCCATCGACTTTTCCATTAGAGGAAGGTGAGTCTTTGTGTCCCAATGCCTGCACATCTTATCTCCCTATTACAAGCAAAAGAGTGTTAATAATAGTATTTATATATATTTGAAACATTTAATGTTAAGACCTCGAATTTCAGATCCATTTCCTTCCTCCCTTGTCACCCATTCCCTCTTTGGAGATAAGTAATTTAGTATATGTTGTACATGTCTAGCTATGCAACACATTTATCATAGTAGATATATTGTACAAGGCTGCTTATAATTCCCTCCCACTCATCCCACCCCCCACCTGGTCCATTCCCTACATGATCCTGTCCCTCTTCTATAGTGGGTACTTCCAACCTCCCCTTCCCCTCAAGGATGCCCTCCCAATCCATCATCCCTCCTCTCATCCCCCTTCCCCCTATCCTGCTGCAGGTTGAGATATCCCATTTAGTATGTATGTCATTTTCTCCCTGAACCAAATTCAATGTGCATGTGGTTTTGCCTTTTTAGCCTTCCTTATTCTCCCCTCCTTTGCAACCACTTCCCCTACATGAGATAGTTTACCCTACCATGTCTCTCCCCATCTCCTCTTGCCACTTTCCTCTCTCACCTCATCATTTCATCCCTTGAGTATTCTCCCTTCCCAACAAATTCAACCTATGCCCTCTATCCATATATAACTGTAACCATATACACACACATTCACATATATATTCATATGACCACACCCCCTTCCATTATTTTCATAGTGAGAAAGATATCATCAGTCAGTTATTGCTTTTCCATATAGGAATGTAAATAGTTCGACTTTGATAAGTTCCTTTTGATTTCTTTTCCCTGATTACCTTCTCAGGCATCTCTTCCTTCTTGTGTCTGGATGTCAAATTTTCTATTCAATTCTGGTTTTTTCCTCAAGAATGCTTGAAAGTCCTCTATTCCACTGAATGACCATATTTTCCCCTGAAACAAAATACTCAGTTTTGCTGGGTAGGTGACCCTTGGGTTCATTCCCAGTTCTTTTGCCCTCTGGAATATCATATTCCATGCCCTTCGATCCCTCAGTGTAGAAGCTTCCAGGTCCTGGGCTATTCTGATTGTGTTTCCACAATATTGAAATTGTTTCTTCCTGGCTGCTTGTAGTATTTTCTCCTTGATCTGGGGATTCTGGAACCTGGCTATAATATTCCTGGGAGTTTTCTTTTTGGGATCTTTTTCAGGAGGTGATCTGTGGATTCTTTCAACCTCTATTTTGCCCTCTGGATCTAAAACATCAGGGCAATTTTCCTTGAGAATTTCTTGAAGGGTGATTTCTAGGTTCTTTCTTTGATCATGGCTTTCAGGTAGTCCAATAATTTTTAAATTGTCTCTCCTGGATCTATTTTCCAGGTCAGTGGTTTTTCCCATGAGATATTTCACATTGCCTTCTAATCTTTCATTTGTTTGGATCTGCTTAACAGCATCTTGATTTCTCATAAAGTCATTAGCTTCCATTTGCTCCAGTCTAACTCTGAAGGAATGAATCTCCTCAGTGAACTTTTGAGATTCTTTTTCCATCTGGCAAATTCGACTTTTTAAGGCATTCTTCTCCTCATTGCCCTTTTGGGCCTCCTTTGCCATTTGAGTTAGTCTATTTTTTAAGGTGTTGTTTTCCTCAGTCAGGCTGTTGACCCTCATTTCATACTTTTCCTGCATCCTTCTCATTTCTCTTTCCAATTTTCCTCCACTTCTTTTATTTGATTTTTAAAGTCCTTCTTAAGGTCCTCTATGGCCTGCAACCCGCTCATGTTTTCCCCTGGGGCTTTTGGAGCAGGACTTCTCACCTCACAGTCCTTTTCCTGCTCTATGCCCCCAAAATAGGAGTCTAGGGTTGCATTTTTCTGTTTCCTTTGCCTTGGCATGTTGCCATTAATTACTTGACTTTTGGGCTTGTTGCCACACTATGGCTTTAAGGCCAGATAGAGGAATTTTCGTCCCGAACGTGTGGGGGGCAACTTCCGTTTCTGGCAAGCTGTAAACCCACCCACGACTTCCACCCTAGATCACAATTCAGATCCAGGGAGGTTAAAGCAAGAGCAATTACCCCCCAAGACTGATTGCTGGATCTTCCTAAAATTTGCAGGCCGGGAGCTGGAGCTGCCTCTGAAAACTACAAAATGGCTTGTCTCCTCAGTGGCTTCTAGCCCCCAGGGGAGGAAGCTGATGCATTCCCCAAATACAGGTCCCAAGTCCACAAAACACTAACCTCTTACTTTGTCCTAGGCATGTCTATGTTGATAATTCTGGAGTCGCCACAGCTGCTGGTGTTCTGGGGTTCCTCCAGCCGGCTGCTGGCCCTGCCGCCCTGGGGCTAAAACCTCGGCTCATGCAGACCTGGGCTCGGCTCAGCTCCTGTGCTCGGCTCGGCTCCTGTGCTCGGCTCGGCTCCTGTGCTCTGTGCGCTGTGTGCTGCCAGGTCCCAGACCACTGCGCTGGTCCTTCCTACAGGGCTGCTGGGCTGTCCTCAGCGGGAGGTTAGATTCTCTGTGTCATTCTGTGGGTGCTGGGGCTCCAGAAGTTGTTCAGAGTCCCCTTTTACATAGTTTTGGGGGAACCTGGGGGCACCGTGGCTTGGACGAGCTGTTTCTACTCTGCCATCTTGGCTCCGCCCCCTGCAGATTTCATTTCTATTCACCGGCTTGCTTCTCCTGTTCAGTTGTTTCTTTTGAAGGGTTTTTCTCTTGTGTTTCTGTCTTCTTCAATTTAGACTTATCGAATTTCTGAATCTCAGCCATATCTGGTTTGTCAGACATGTTTGCAGATTAAGCAGTGATAGGGTGCACCAGTAAATCACATCCTGAGGTAGCATTTTTGAACTGTCTAATACTGTTCTTGATGAAAATAGGTTACCAGAACTACCAGCCTTCCTCCTCCATCTAATTCCTTGTATCAGCTCTTACTTTTGCCCATCAAATAATTACTCTTTTGAGTTCTCTCTATATGGTTTTACTTTTTAAATTCATATCATTCTCAGGTTTACTCCAGTCTTTCTTATAAACTACCCAATTATTAATAAAAATCTTAGGCATTCATTTTATATGTTACATATACAAAAAGTAAACAATCTGTCTTTATGGATCCCTTATGATTAATGTTTGTTATGCCTTATATTTCTCTTGATTCTTATATGTTGAATTTCTATCACGTTCAGTATTTTTTTTTTTTTAGCAAAGTTTTAAAAGTCTTGAGAGTTTGTAAAATGTCTATTTTTTAATTTTCCATGCCGGATAATATTTAACTTTTCACTGTATGATATTTTTTTTTCTGGGCTCCCAGTTCCTTTGCTCTTGGATATGTTGTGCTCGAAGTCCTTCAGTCCTTTAATGTCTTTGCTGCTAGGTCTTGTGTAATTCTAATTGTGGTACCATCATATTTAAATTGTTTTAATCTTGATACTTTTAATATTTTTTTCCTTGAACTGGGTGTTGAAGAATTTGACTATCATATTTCTGTGACTTTTCCTCCTAGGAATTCTTTTAAGTGGTGATTGATGGATATTTTCTATTTCTACTTTACTCTCTTCTTCAAATGCTTCAGGACATTTTAAAAATCATTTCTTGTATTATTGTATCAAAATTATTTTTTGATTGTAATTTTCAGTTAGTCCAACCAATTATATTTAAATTTTATCTTCTTGATCTAGTCTCTAAATCCATTCTTTTTCCTGTAAGATGCTTCACTTTCTCTTGTATTTTTCATTTTTTATATTTTGTTTAATCATTTCTTGATTTCTCATAATTTCACTGGCTTCACTTTGCCCCATTTTCAAGGTGTCATTTTCTCATTAAGATTCTGGATCTCCCTTTCTAATTGGTTAACTTTCCTTTCAAACCCTTCTTGTTTTTCTTGGATTATTCTTTTATTTCCCCTATCTCTATCACTTGGCTTTTTAACTCATTTTTAAGATCCTTTATAAATTCTTTGTTCAGCAGGTATCCATATTATATTATTCTTTGGGAATTTCTTTAGTTCAGTATCCTCCTGTGAAGATGAACCATTCTTCTCTATTCCCATAATCCCTTTCTAAGGTTGGATTCTTTCTCCTTCTCCTGCACATTTTTTGTGCTAATGTCTTAATTGTTTGTAATCACTTGTAGCCCTGGGGAATGGGAAATAGTGCCTCTCTCCCCGGATCTACAGTTCTTCCATCTGGACTGAACCCAAAGCCAAACCTCCAACCCTTTGTCAGTGCCCACACGCAGATGCTTTCTGCACACACGGGGCATGAAGTGGTTCTTTTCACCTGCACTGTTCTTCATAGCACAGCTGGGTCTGGCCTTCCTGGTCAGCAGAAGTTCCCTCAATCTTTCAGGGCTCAAACACCCAACTCCCCTAGCTACTCCAGGGGTCAAAGTTCTGGTGGCTGGGAAAAGAGGCTGCTAACCCCAGGGCTTGCTGCTTGCTGTTTAAAACAGAGCCTAGCCTGGAGGTGCATACTCTTCACAGGGACCAAACCCTGTCCTGGGATTTTTCTTCTGATCTTCTCAAATTGCCTCAGGAAGACCCCCTTTATGCCCCTGTGCTTATTTATCTTCACCCACACTTTGTTCACCCTGAGGTGATATTTTAACTCTTTGGGGGGGGCGGATCTTGAGAGCTTGGAATTCTCGGACCTACTCTGCCATCCTCCCAGAATCCTCTACTTCTTATGCTTCTTACCAGCAGAGATGAAACCCATTTTCTTCAAACAGTTGCTTTGTATGTCATAAAGCACTGTTTTGTTTCAGATCTATAGATACTGTTTTAAGCCAGGCGGTCTTTTAAGGAAAGGAAATGGGGAAATGATCAAAGACAAATGATTATCATGCATATGATATGAATGTAACTAGGAAACCCCCAAGTGAGTGGAGGGGGTAGCCCTAGTGAAATCTGATGTTTCCATATTCCATGGGGTGTCAGCAAGGCCATCAGACAAGATGTAAAATGAAGCCTCTGGCAAATGTTCCTTCAAAGTGTCAGACAGGAGTAAACACTAGGGCAGCCACAGTGTGCCAGGAATTATGCCAAGCCCTGGAGATAGAAAAAGGGGCAAACAGCAGTCCCTGTCCCAGTGTCTATTGTAATAACCCTGGTGTGAGGTGATGGTGTTTTGTTCAAAACTGATTGACCAACTTTAATGAGGATCATACATATGGATGATTCCAATTCAACATTTTATTTGGCAGAATGGTGCATGGGTAAGTGGGTGGGGTATGGGAATGTTTCTCATAATGGGGAGGGGCAATAAGTGTGAGAGTCAGAGAATTTGGATCTCAAAATCTTATAGAAGTGAATGTTGAAAACAAAACATTTTCAAAATGCATTCAGCAAATCTATAAAATAATTTTTAAATTGAAGTCTTATAGGCAATATTAAGCATGGGGTCTTACTAGATTAGAAAAAAATGCATACAAAAAGCCCCCCAGAAAATGTTCATAATTTAAGGTAAAATAAAAATTACATATTCTATAATTACAAAAAGGATTGATGATTAATTTAGGGCTTTGGAGAGCACAGCTTATTTAGTCATTATTATAAGTGTTTAATGCATAAATTTAGAAGAACATTATGAGTAGTAGATTTAAAAATTGCAGAGTTTTGCAACAAAGTTTTTGTTCTTCTTTAAGGTCTTCTGAGAATAAAATATTTGGGGAACCACATCTCTGGAGTTGTAATTGTTCATTGCATTGGTCTGTGTTGCTACAGAGTATAAACTATTCTCCTGGTTCTGTTCTCTCTATATCATTTCAAGTAACTTTTCCCTGTGTTCATTTACGCTGTGCCTGTTGCTACCTCTTGTGGCTAGATAATCTTCCATATATTTTCATACCATCATTTGTTCAATCATTTCCAAATATATGGGCACCATCTTTGATTCCAGGTCTTTGCAACAATAACAAATATACACCATCTTTTTTTTTTGTTTTGTATATGGATCTTTATCATTTTTTTTGTGACCTTTGATTTCAGAGGTCTAGTGGTTATCGCAGGACTGGTGATGGTTAGAAGTGCACTGGATGACCTTGGTGTTTTTGATGTCTGACCAAGTTCTAAGCTCTCCACCATGCCTGTTTCAGCAGCCTTCATGGCCATTGGAACCAATTGTTCTCATCGGCCCATTCCACCAGTGGCAGTCTTATCATGCTTGGGGTAAATACTCCCCTAATCCATAGTGGGTTTGAGACCTCTTGGTTGCCCTCAACCTGGTTTGGCTCATCTGTCAAAATGGTAATTCCTGTGTTCCAGTGTTCAGCCTCTCCTTTAGGGGAGCTAGCTGGAGGGTCTTGGGTGGTAGATGAGAGGACTGTTGTGAATTTCAGTCACAAAAAGAAGCAGAAAAATAACAGGAGAAAAGTTCATATAGTTTTGGTAAAGACTGATCCTAGTTGCTCTGATAACAACTGCCAGGAGGGTGCATGTATGCAGAATGACAGAGTGTTTCATGATTTTACAAGGACTGAGCTCTCCCCATACTGAGAAGAAAGGGAAATCAGGGAAGCCAAACAGAGTTCAGGGATATAATGGAGGATTTCACTCAACAAGAGGTTACTGATGTATTAAGCAGATTTACCCAAAGTATGGGAGAATCCTTAGTGTCTTGGATGGTGAGAATCAGTGATGAAGGGGCCTGAGCAGTATGGGTAGAAAGCTTGGATTGCTTAAATTTATAGATACTTGTCAGAATCCTTTGGTTCAGTAAGTTTTTAGAGATTTTCATATGGTAGGAGGTAACAGTACTACGAATCTTTTAATTTTATCTGTTGGTGGATGCAAGTTAGAGGAGGCTAATAAGAAATGAGTGGCACCAGTCTGTTGTGGTTCAGTCCTATTAGAATCTTCATGACCCCATTTGGCATTTTCATAGCAGAGATGCTGAAGTGGGTTGGGATCTCCTTCTCCAGCTCTCTTTGCAGAGGAGGAAACTGGGGCCATTAAGGTTAAGTGACTTGTCCAGGGTCACACAGCTAGAAAGTGTGAGGTTGGATTTGAAATAAAGGAGAGGAGCCTTCCTGACTCCAGGCCTGGCGTTCCATCCACTGAGCCACTTAGCTGCCCCAATATCATCTTCCCTAATATTCTAAGCTCCCCAAACATGCCCCAACATGTGATTCCTCCTGCCTTTCTTGAGAAGAAATAGACCTGGGGCCAGGAGTTGGAGAGTCACTGCTGCCAAATAGCTCAGAAAGCCATGCAGAAATCCAAAAGGTAAAAACCTTGGTTTATGAACGTGCTCAAGCACAGGTTTAGACCTCAGAGAAAACATGAACCATCCCGAGGATCCTGGCAAAGCCTTTGAGTGGCCAAAGTCCACAGAGTGGCAGGGCGTTTCAACATTTCAATCTTGTGCATTCCCTTTAGGCCATAACATTTCAGGAGGAGACAGAGCTCTGACCCCATACTTCTTTCAGAGTTGTGGAGGTTGAACACAGTTACACAGACTCTCAGTCTCACCCATTCCCTAAGGAAACAAGTGTATCTGTAAACTGAGATTATGCTAAAGTGAGCAGGTTCCCAAATGAGCTGAAGGAGGAAGAGGATTTACATTGTAGCCAAGAGTCAGGGACACTTGAGACTCTTCCTCTGGTTTCTTTCCTAAGGAATGTTCAGCCAATGGGCATGTTCCATGTGATGGGTTTTGGTCAGATGAAGGTAATGTTAAGCCAAAGTGGACACAGCTATAAAAGATGGAACCGATTCCCCTAACATTGAAATGGCACCTACTGTGTGCCATGCACAGTGCTAAGAGCTTTACTGTTATTATGGCCTTGGATCCTCACAACAAGCCTGGGAGCTGGGTGCCAACAGAGCTAAAGTGACTTGCCCAGGGTCACCCATGCCCTGAGTGTCTGAGGCCAGATTTGAACTCAGATCTTTCTGCTTCCAGGCCCTGATTCTGGCCCCTGGGCCACCAGACTCCTCTGACTACAGAAGGTTTTCCCTCCTTGGGGGGGTCCCCCTGCTCCCTCAAAAGAGTCATTAGAGTCTTTTCCCAAAGGCCCAGGACTGATCCTGTGCCTCCCACCAGGTAGCTGTTGGTCTCTACCTCAATTTCCTTCTGTGTAAGAATGGGATGACAACAGCAACACCTCTGGGGTGCTCTGGGGATCAACTGGGGCAGTGAGCACACATTAAATGCCTACTCTATGCAGAAGGACTGGCCCTGCCTTCCAGGTGCTTAAACTCTAAAGGAGGAAGGCCCAGAACCAAAAGCACAAAAAGGGGTGGGGGGAGAAGGCTCTGGGCCTGGAGGAGAGTGAAGTCACAAACCCCAGAGGCAATGCTATGATTCCAGAAGAGAAGGGAGGGAGGGGGAGACCAGGTGTGTGTGTGTGGAATCTCTTGTTGGGGGCTTCTCACTTGATCCTCCAAGTGCTCTTTGGGGGAGGGGTGAGGATCTGTTGCCTCCCCTCCCTCCAGCCCCACCCCTTCCCAGTAACAGAGGAGGGGCAGCAGCCCCCAGCCCCCCCTTCCTGGTAACAGCCTAATGGAGCCAACCCCCAGCCTCCCCTCTTCCTGGTAAAAAGGGAGGGGCAGCAAACCCCAGTCCCCCATTCCTGGTATCAGGGGATGGGGAGCAGACCCCAGCCCCACATTCAGCCATCAAGAGGTATCACCACCCCAGCAGTCACATGTGTGTCCTAACTGTGGCACTGTTTGCCTCAGTTTTCTCATCTGTAAAGTGGGGGTGACAGCAGACCCTGCCTCTCCCAAGGTGTTAGGAGGATCCAGTAAGATCACAAAGCTCTTAGCACAGGGCCTGCATACAATAGGTGCTCTACAAATGCTAAGTCTTGCTTCCAATGACCCCCTCATTTCCATTGAAGAAGAGCAAATTCATCTTAAGAAGTATTGGTGGGTGGGTGGGTAGACACTCCTGAGGGGGAGGGGCTGGCTTCCTGAGGATCAGGGAAGGGCTTCTGGAGAGGGGTTGGGAGGACCCAGGGGCTCACACCCCCCGCCCCCAAGGGGCCTGGTCACTGCCCTGGCATCTGGTCCTTCCTGGTCCTGAGCAGCCCTGCCCAGCTCTTCCCTGGGCCTCACCCTTCTCTGACCTCCTTGGGTCTCAGGCAGCATTTCTGTGTTCCTTATTCAGGAGGTAAGGAACTGCTCCTGGCTGGCATTTCTGTACCCTGTGGGTGTGCCTCGGGCATTACAAATCTGTCCTTGATTTCTTTCTTTCTTTTTTTTTAATTAAACAAATGCTTTATTAACTTCTGGTTAACATCATTCATTTCCACCAGATTATGAGTTACATTTTTTCCCCATTTTTCTCTACCCACCACCCCAGAATAGCAGTCCCACTAGATATCCCCTCATCCAATCTGCTCTCTCCCATATCTTCTCCCATACCCCCTTCGACTTTGCCATTAGGGCAAGGTGAATCTCTGAGCCCCACTGCCTGGACATCTTATGAAACATTTAATTTTAAAACTTCAGTTTTCAGATCCATTCCCTTCCTCCCTTGTCACCCACTCCCTCTGAGAAGATAAGCAATTCAGTATGTGTTGTACATGTATAGCTATGCAAAACATTAACATAGTAGATATATTGTAAAAGACTGCTTATATTTCCCTCCCACCCGTCTCACCTCCCACCTGGTCCATTCCCTACTTTGATCCTGTCCCTCTTTGATAGTGGGTACTTCCAATCTCCCCTCCCCCCAGAATGCCCTCCCCTCCATCATCCCCCCTATCATCCTCCTTTCCCCTACTCAGGAGAGTGAGTGAGGGTAAGATATTCCATTTAGTATGTATGTGATTCTCTCCTTGAGCCAACTTTAATGAGAATATGCTTTTGCCTTTTTGCCTTCCTGTTCTTCCCCTCCCCTGCAACTACTTCCCCTTGCCTCTTCTACATGAGGTAGTTTACCCTACCCTGTCTCTCTCCATCTCCTCTTGCCACTTTCTTCTCTCACCTCTTGACTTCACCCCTTAAGAATCATCCCTTCCTTGGGGCAGCTAGGTGGTGAAGTGAGCAGAGCGCTGGGCCTGGAGTCAGAAGGACCTGAGCTCGGATCAGCCCCAGACACCCAACACACAAACAAAAACCCAGCTGCGTGACCCCAGGCAAGTCACCCAACCTAAATTGCCCTCCAAAAAAAAAAAAAAGGATCATCCCTTCCCATCAAATTCAACCTGTGCCCTCTATCCGTGTATACCTGTGAACATATGCCATGTACCCTTCTTCAATTATTTTCACAATGAGAGAGGTTTCATCAAACACAGTTATTGTTTTTCTATGTAGGAATGTAAATAGTCCAACTTTGATAAGTTCCTTTTGATTTCTTTTCCTTGATTACCTTCTCAAGCATCTCTTGCTTCATGTGTCTGAATGTCAAATTTTCTATTCAACTCTGGTTTTTTCATCAAGAATGCTTGAAAGTCCTCTATTCCACTGAATGACCATATTTTCCCCTGAAACAAGATACTCAGTTTTGCTGGGTAGGTGACCCTTGGCTTCAATCCCAGCTCTTTTGCCCTCTGGAATATCATATTCCATGCCCTTCAATCCCTCAGTGTAGAAGCTGCCAGGTCCTGGGCTATTCTGATTGTGTTTCCACAATATTGAAATTGTTTCTTCCTGGCTTCTTGTAGTATTTTCTCCTTGATCTGGGAATTCTGGAACCTGGCTATAATATTCCTAGGAGTTTTCTTTTTGGGATCATTTTCAGGAGGCAATCGGTGGATTCTTTCAACCTCTATTTCCCCTACTAGGTCTAAAACATCAGGGCAATTTTCCTTGAGAATTTCTTTAAGGATGATTTCTAGGTTCTTTCTTTGATCATGGCTTTCAGGTAGTCCAATAATTTTTAAATTATCTCTCCTGGATCTATTTTCCAGGTCAGTGGTTTTTCCCATGAGATATTTCACATTGCCTTCTATTCTTTCATTTGTTTGGATCTGTTTAACAGCATCTTGATTTCTCATAAAGTCGCTAGCTTCCATTTGCTCCAGTCTAACTCTGAAGGAATGAATCTCCTCAGTGAGCTTTTGAGATTCTTTTTCCATCTGGCAAATTCGACTTTTTAAGGCATTCTTCTCCTCATTGCCTTTCTGAGCCTCTTTTGCCATTTGAGTTAGTCTATTTTTTAAGGTGTTATTTTCCTCAGTCAGGCTGTTGACTGTCATTTCATACTTTTCTTGCATCTTTTTCATTTCTCTTCCCAAATTTTCCCCCACTTCTCTTATCTGCTTCTTAAGGTCCTCTATGGCCTGTAGCCAGCTTGTATTTTCATTTGGGGCTTTTGGTGCAGGAGTTCTGACCTCACAGTCCTCCTCCATGCTTTGAGCCTCTTTGCCCCTAAAATAGGAGTCCAATGTTGAACTTTTCTGTTTATTTTGTTTCATTTGCCTAGGCATGTTGCCACTTAATTACTTGATTTTGGGGCTTGTTGCTACAGTGGGACTCTGCTACCAGACAGGGGAGCTTCCACCCAAATGTGGGGTCTTCACAACTTCCGCCAGTTGTGTGGCCTCTGTAAAGCCTCCACCCACTCTGGCAAGTTGAATACCCACCCCAAACTTCCAACCCCCAGACTGATTGCTGGATCTCCCTACAGTTTGCAGACCAGGAGCTAGAGCCACGCTGCAAAATAGCTTCTGTGCCACTGTTTTTTCAGCAGCTTTTTGCCCCCAGGGGAGGAAGCCACGCATTCCCCAAATACTGGTCCCAAAGTCCATAAGGCACTAACCTCTCACTTTGTCCTAGGCATATCTGTGCTGATAATTCTGAAATCGCCACAATTGCTGGTGTTCTGGGGTTCCACCAGCCGGCTGAAGGCCCGGCCACCCTGGGGCTAAAACCTTGGACCTGGGCTCGGCTCTGCTCGCTGTGCTGCCTGCTCTCAAAGCACTGCGCTGGCTGCTCCCTGCAGGGCTGCTGGGCTGTCCTCAGCAGGAGGTTAGCTTCTCTGTGACATTCTGTGGGTGCTGTGGCTCCAGAAGTTGTTCGGAGTTCCCTTTCACATTGTTTGAAATTTGTGTGGGGCAGAGCACCTTGGAAATGCTGTTTCTCCATAGTCTTTCTTTAGACCTCTAGTCCCACATCACCATCTGCCTATTGTATATTTCCGTCTTAAACTTAAACATGTTCAAAAATGAGCTCATAATCTTCCACCCCAAACTCTCCCCTAGGCCTACTAACACCTCCTGGAATAGCTGGACCAGCTGCTGACATCTCTTGAGCCAATCAAATCATCAGTCTGCTAAGGTTTAATCACTCATCCTTAATGAAGTGTGAATGGGCCAACAGGTATCTGTCCTTGATTTCAAACAGAAACTCTGTGATGTAGGTGCCAAGTTTAACAGAAAGGGAAACTGAGGCAGGCAGAGATTAAAGTGACTTGCCCGGGATCACATAGCTAGCCAGTGTCTGGGGCCCAGGTGCACTTCAGCTTTTCCTGATTCCATCCACATTCCTCTGCCAGGGATTCAGATGAAGGCCCAGGGATCCTGACCTTGGTCCTGCCGGGACCCCAGGGGCTGGCCCACAGTGAATGTGAACGAAATCCTACTGTGGGAATGTTACATTATCAAGGCTTGTCACCTGCTTGGGGTCCTAGATGGGCCTTCCTGCCACCCCAGCTGAACCCCAGGGAGAGAGATTTGCTTCCAGTGACAGGAAGTAAGGGCAGGGGCAGCATCTGAGGCCAGTGAGCAGTGGGTTTTCTTCCCATTGCTCTGTGCTGGCTCCCATACATGTAACACTTGTGTATCTGTGCACATGCTGAGGGAAAGGACATGCCACTGTGTGAAGGTAGAGGCCAGTTTTAGAGCCATTTTCATTCAGAAAACATCAGGCCCAAGGCTGCCTTTGTCTTAGGGATGCCCTTGGTGAGAAGCACCCAGGATTTGACCAAGGATAGCTGGGGATACCTTGGGCTGGAACACTTGGGCTTGTCCAGTATGGTCCATGAGGATGAAGAGACCAGTGCAATGGGCCCCCAAAGGGCCCCCTGCCCTCTTGGGCAGAAAGAATATGGGGGAGTCTTTCCCCTGAAGGCAGAGCTTTGTAATTGCCCTGAGAGCTCACCCTCTGTCATTCCAGGCAGGTCAGCATCCACCAGGAGGCAAAGTTAGCATCTCCCCCACTCAGATTTTGGGGTATTGAGTATGTGCTGCTAACAGGGGAGCACTCCCCTGCCATGAGAAGCTTGTTACTGCTGAGGCATGTGGGGGAACAGAGGTGGGGGAGGGGAAAGAAGATAAAAGGAGGGAGGCAAGGTGAAAGGGGGAGGAGGGAGAGAAGAGGGGATTGTAAAGGAGAAAGAGATTAAAAGGCAAGACATTACATCTTGGTGTCAGGACTCCTTTGTCTGTTTGGGAGGAGGAGGCTCCCCCAAGGGGTTCGTGGGAGCGAACCAGAGGTCGCAGTGGGGCGACTGGGAAAGGAACTCTCCGAGGGGTCGCGGTGGGGTGACCATAAGGGTCACAGTAGAGTGACCAGCATCGCGGAAGGTGATTGGAGTGCTGCAGAGGTGGCTGGAGAGGTGAGTTTGACGTGTGCCCTGAAAGGTGGGCCCTAACATGATGCCAAAGTGCCAAGAATCTTTTCAAAACACAGGAGAGACCAGGGCAGTATTGTTACTACTGTTTTCTATTTCCTGCCTGTTTTTGTAAAGAAACAATCCTTAGGCAGGGCATTGCCAGCCTCAGAGACAGTCCTCTAGGTCTGTGGAAATGGCCTCTCTGGCTGATGTTGGCCCAGTGTGAGGACAGTGCACTTACCTAGGCTGGGGCTCTGCAGCTCCCAGGGGCCATTCCCTCTGGCTCCAGGCTCCCTGCTTGGGCCAGGCTTTGGTGCTCTGCAAACTGGGCTGGAAAGGGAGGATCCCAAAGGGGCAGAGACTTTCCCTATCCTTCCAGGGCCAGCTGAGCTGGGGAGGAAGAAGGATCCCAGAGGGGCAGAGTCTTACCCTTTTCTACCAGGTCAGAAGGTATGCCTGCAAAGGGATTCACAAAGGGTCAGGCCCTGCCCTGGGGGCTCTCTTCTATAGAGAACCAAGAGGCAGAAGGGGCCTGGGATCCTAGGTGGGTTGAGACTAGCCAGAGCCTCTCTGGCTCCTGAATCTCCCTCCACCTGGTTCTCTGTCCTCCCTGCATACCCTCTCCTCAAATAAAACACACACACGCACACACACAGTCTAGACAACAGACTGAGTGCTGGATCCAGGGAGGAAGGAAGCTTAGGAAGGTTGGGGGTAGGGAGGGCCCTGGGTTGGAGCCACCAGGGAATGACCAGGGGAAGCCTGAGACTGGGAGACCAAATCCAGTCTGGGATTCAGCCCCCTGGCAGGGGGCCTGAGGTCTCTAAAAGAAGAGGGGGCAGAGGGGCAAGAGGCCTGGGGAAGGGGAACACACATGGAGGCTAGGAGGAAAACATTCTAACCCAGTTCATGGCAGGGAGCTCAGGCACACTCCAGAGACAGGAGGGCTCCAAGGGGACACTGAGCCTGGGAAAGTAGGAGGACTGTGTCCTGGGTCCTAACTAGGAGCTGGGGAGGACTCCTGGGATCCTCTGGAAGAGCTTAGGCCTGGAATCCCTCAAGGGAGACCAGACATAGGAAGCCAGTGTCTGGGATCTGATAGGGAAGCAGCTTAGCAGATGTGGGGCCAGGCAGGAGCTTTGTTTTCTGCATCCAAAGTGGGGTCCTCAGGAAAGGCAGAACTTTGGGTTCTTACTGAAGGCTTGGTCTGGAGGCAGAATAACTCAATCTCTAACCAAAAGCTGGGGGCAGGGAGACAGGACTCCTGGGTCCTTATGGGGAAGGTTTTGAGTTTGGAGAAAGGGTGACCCAATATTAAATCTGGGAAGTGATTGGGAGTCTAAAAAAGAATTATCAATGGGGAGGTTGTCCAATAGCCGGGCCTGGGAGGGAAGATTGCTTCAGGTGGACCTGGAGGGCTCTCACCACATGGTCAGAGAAGGAGGATGAGACCAAGGAAGGGACAGCCAGCAGAAGCCAGCAGGTCTGTGAGGAGCTGGTTCAGCCCTGCCTGGGAAGTGCAGGCACAGAGCTGGGGGCCAGAAAGCAGAAATCTTAGGTCCAAGAAAAGGCAGCCTGGGGGAAGAAGGCAAAGATATCTGGGCTGGAAGGGACTGAAGAAGGCCAACCAATGTCAGCCCAAGTTCCTGTTTTCACCCAGCCCCCTTTGGGAAGGTTCTCCCAACCTCTTCCCAGCCTCTGAGGCCCCAGGATGGGCCCTTTCCTCCAATCACCCACAGGGCAGAACTCTTGCCTGCCTCTCCTACCCAAGCCCAGCCCTCCCTACATGGAATGCCTGGGACACTGGAATGAGCGCTCTCCAGCCCTAGACCCCTCCCAGGGCCCAAACTCCACCCCAGGGCTCTGATTGCACCTGGGCCAGCCCCACCAGGCTGGCCAGCTCTGAGAGCTCCTCCTCCCCATCACTACCATCTAATTCTTACTGGGGGAAAGATTGGGGATGTTAGGAGGTGGTGTGGGGGTGGGGGAGCAAGGAAGAGGCAACCTGGAGATTTCTAGGCAAGCAAGAGATTCACAGGGAAACTGAGTCCTGCTTAGCTTCAGAATGGAGATTGTTCACACTGTGCAGTCTTCCTGTGTCAACAAAGCCAGAGGAAGGCTTACTTTATGGCCATTAAGGATGAGACCCCTGGGGTGGCTAGGTGGTGCAGTGAGTAAGAGCGCTGGCCTCGGAGTTGGGATGACCCGGGATCGAATCCGGACTCAGAAAATGAGCACCCACACACATAAATAATGACTGGCCATGTAACCTTGAGCAAATTACTTAACCCCAATTGCTTTAAAAAAAAGGATGAGACCCTTAACTGGAGGCGTTAACTTAAGTAGTGGGACCTTTTCTTATGTTAATATTTTTTGGACTGTCGACTTTTAGAAAAAGTTTTGTTAAAGGAGACAAATAATAATATAAAATTATATTATTTATTCATTATTCCCTTAAGGCTAGCAGTACTTGCACAAGAAGTGCAGGACTGAAGTCCTGACTGATGAACAGAGGAATCATAAGACTTTTTATACATTTTTAGAGCTATCCCAATTCAGGATGACCTTGTCACAAAACTTTATGGCTTCTACTTGTTACCATCTATATGTGAAACAGAGTTCCTTGGTTGTAAATGCAGATTGACAATGACCAGAGCAGGGTCTATTTACATTTTATGGTCTCAGGATGTCTGTTTTGCTCTCTTGTGTAGTAAGTCTCAAGATTAGGGGGATCTCACCTCTGGTCTTTGAAGTTGTAGACCCAGTGAAAGGCATTTTTAAATCAACCAAAGCAGTTTGTTTAATTTAGACTTTGGCCAAAATATGATTTTTAATGATTATCATTTCCCTGCTTTTGGTCAAGAGCAAATCTATGAGATTTCGTTCTAATACTAAAGAAGGTATGAAAAAAATCTCTCTTGTTATCTTTTCCAATATCCTTATCTAGGTGAATTCAGGGTTTTCCCAATCACTTCCAGAAATAAGGGGCACTAAGGATAATAGTTAAACAGTAGGTTATCCCCAGATATGTAAGTCAATTGCAATACAAGCACAAGGAGCAGGCTGCAAGGGGATCCAGGGAGCACACTGAGAATACAGAACAATAAGCTAAAGCTATAGCGGTTCCTGTGCAGGCCTGGTCCAGATTCTTGGGAAAGCTGTCTACATCTGATGTCGCCTTTCTCATGTCTCTTGGCTCAGATGTTCACCAGGAGCAGGGCTATTCACAAGCTGGAGGAGTCAGGCAGGCCTGACAGGGGCTTCCAGAAACATTATTGGACACTAAAGTCACATAGAAACGGTTCAGTTTCCCAGCCATGCAAGGCTAGGTTCAAACAATATCACAAATAGTTCAGTTTTCTAGCCACACAGGGCTAGGCTCAAACAATACAATCAAGTTTTCCTCACAATTACAAAATTGCATAATTACATTAAGTCAGGTATAGATTAAACCACTTAGGTGGCTTCACAGTATACTAGTTTTGGGAAGGGAGATTACATGTCATGAAGATAACCAAGAAAACTTACACATGAACCATACAAATGAACAGAATCATTATTACCAATTACCAGTGACCTATTTTAAACAGTACCTTTTTGAATCCCAGATGCCTCATGTAATTATATAATTCAAAAAAGGAGTTCTGTTTTTCTGGTTCAGATCTAGAGGTTTCCAGATAATTCTGACTTAATATAAATTGGTACAATCACTTAAAATTGGTTCCACATTTTTTGAAACTTCAGAGGATTTTCAGTTTATTTATTATTTGTTATTCCTTAACATAGAAATGGTTTTAGGTTTTTTTTTTACCTAAATCCTGTTCTTGGTATAGGAATCCTTTAAATGTGAAGATGTATCTTAGAGGAATCTATCTGATACTATTGCTTTCCTCAAAATTTGATAGCTTTTTTAATTAGACATCTATTACATTACTTCTTTGTAAGTTATTTTTCTTTTACTCACATAAAGTCTTAAATGATATCTCTTTTTCACCTCAAGCAAAAATAAACTTTTAAAAATTAGAATTCATTAAACTAAGTTAGTGTCCTTGAGTAAAAGAAATTCCCAAAGTATTATTACAGATTAAATTCCTAGATACTTGCAGAATTCCTGTATATCACAAAGTTTAGTCTTAAGCAGTTTGCATAACTTTCTGCACATGTTCTAATTCTAAATAAAATTACATTAGATTTCCCAGTAAGATAACACAAAAGAGCTCATATCTTTTGCTGACTACTCTGATCATAGAAAATTTGCTATAGAAGGAAAAAATCAGGGACACATGACATTCCAAATATGACAGGATAAAACATCCTTGACTCTGTTTAAATTCAGATAGAGTTATATTTATCCAACCATGCAGTATCTATTCCACCTCAAAGCTAGACTCAGGAAATTCAGATGGGGAACATCCCTTTTCAGAGGAACATCCTGGGTAAACTGAGCTAGAAGAAGTTCCATCCCAGACTGAGGCTGAGATTGCCCCTTCAGCTTTTCCCAAATTCAGACTTCTCCCTGTTAACAGCACAGGATTACATTCCCTTTGAGTAGCTTGTGGCATTTTCTCAGATCCTGATTTAATACAGACAACTATATCCAAATTTAAACTCAAAACAAAATCAGTTATGGTCTCAAGTGGTTTTTACAAACAGCAAATTTCACCAATCACAGATTAGAGCCAGTTTTTATTCTTAAGGAGCTGCAATAAGCAATAAGGATCTCCTATAAAAGGGATTCCATTTAGCACCTGTGTTCCCCGAGTGTACACTTGTCCAAAGCCAATGGTTAGAAGTCCCTTCTACTTATTTCTTGTAGACTTGCAATTTCTCAGCAAGCCAGGTTCGTGGTTTAGGAACTACATATCAAAAACAAGTTCCTTTCCTGTGGCTGATGACCTAGCCTTTACAAATGGGGCACCTAACCCTACCTTTCCACACACATGAGCAATTTTAAGTTTACAAAACTTCCTTTTAAACAAAGACAAAATTGGATGAACAGCTTTAAATTGTCAAGTTTTTATAACACAAAAACCTGATTCACATGCAACACAATACAGATTTTAAAAATTGCTGTAACACTAGTCCTTCTACTTCAAAAAAAGTGTTTTTTTTTCAAATTTCACTAGCTAAGTAGACTTTTAAAAACACGATACAATTTTAGAAATATGGCAACAACAATGAATTTCAAATGACATATAAAATAATTGATCTTAATACTCCTGGTATTCAAAAACGACTTCAAAATTAGAGAGATGATAATGTATCCAACACATGCTGGACATTATATTAAACAGTTTACAACCATTATACCATTTAATCTCATAATACTATTAATTTTCCATTTACAAATTCAGGAAACAGGTCAAGCAGAGATAACAAAAACTTCTGGTTGTTAAAGAACTAACAATCTCAATATAATACAAATTTCCAACTTATTAATGATTAATTCTCAGAATCTGCTAAGATGTTTTTAGCTATACCTAACTTTTCATTGTAATTCCAGGTTGACCAGACCAAAAACCACAAGGAAAAAGCAGCCTTTAGAAATCTTGACTGCCAGTTAGATCTAACAAGATAACAAACTCATTCACAGAACATGCAACAGACTCAGACATTGACAATTGATAAAATATAAAGGTGAAGTCCACATTTAACTACCAAAAGGAAAAAAGTAAATTAGAGGCTTGTTATCAACTTTTGCTTGGAGCACCTCTACAATTAGTATCCTGGCTCATAGTCCCCTTCAGGATCAGGGCCTTTGAGGGAAGGGGAAAGGAGGAGGCTATGACAGTGGAACAAAAGTAGCTATCCTGAGGACTACAGCAGGTAGGGAAAGGGGAAGGTAGGGGAGAGTAGGCTGTGACAGTGGGATGAGAGTAGCTATCCTCAGGATTAGGGGAGGGGGAAGGCAGGAGAGAAGGTATACTCCCCAGGATCAAAGCCTTTAAGGGAAAGAAGGGAGGCTATTGGGGAAGAGGGGAGGGAAGGTGCTGAAATCCAAGATTTGCAAGCCTTGAAGGAAAAGGCTGTGGCCTTTTGTTCTGGCTTTGCCTTCAAAAATGAAAACATTTCCTCTCTTGGTAGTTAACTGAGTGAGCACTAGTGCTGGCAACACTTTTCCTAAGACTGATCTCCAAAGGGGATCTAATTAATTACAAAGAGATCCCAGGTCCTAATCCCTTCAAAGAGGATCTAGTTAGCACAGAGATACCTCAGAATCTCTTTCCAGAGGGTATCTAGTTAAGTACAGAGAGATACCAGAATTTTTTTTTTCCATAGGGGAATCTAGGTAATACAGAACACTTTAACGCAAATTGATCCCCGACCCCTGAACTAGCTTTAAGGGAATTTTGGACTTCAGCCAAACTAATGGGAAGTTCATTGGAAGCTGGGAATAGAAGAACTTACCAACCTCATCAAGGTCAAGATTCCAGGAAGAATGAATTCTGAGGCGCCTGAATCATTAACTTTGATGAAGTGAGGTACTGCTCAGCTATTCAGCAGTTCCAATCCGAGTCATGGCACCATTACTGTCGACCTTTAGAAAAAGTTTTGTTAAAGGAGACAAACAAATAGTAATATAAAAATTACATTATTTATTCATTATTCATTATTGCCTTAAGGCTAGCAGTACTTGCACAAGGACTAAAGTCCCAACGGAAGAACAGAGGAATCATAAAACTTTTTATACACTTTTAGAGCCATCCCAATTCAAGATGACCATGTCACAAAACTTTACAACTTCCATTTATTACCATCTATACATGAAACAGAGCTCCTTGGTTGTAAGTGCAAATTGACTATGACCAGAGCAGGGTCTATTTACATTTTATGGTCTCAGAATGTCTGTTTTGTTCTCATGTGGAGTAAGTCCCAAGATAAGGGGGATCTCACCTCTGGTCTTTGAAATTGCTGACACAGGGAAAGGCATTTTTAAATAAACCAAAGCAGTTTTATTAATTCAGACTTTGGCCAAAATATGATTTTTAATGATTATCAGGATACATACAATGATTAAACATTTATGGAGATCATAAATCAGCCACCCTGAATTGGGATGGTTCTAAAATATATTTAAGCTTTTTCATTCTTTTGTTGAAACAGTTAGAACTTAGCTTTTAACTCCTTGTACATACAAGTCTGCTAGTTTTAAGGGAATAAAATGAAATAACTGTATATCAACCATTTGTCTCCTTCAACCAAACTTGCAGATTAAGTTTCTAAACTCCTCGAATCAGACTTATTTGATTCTTTGAATCCTTGTTCTTCAGCCCTAGTAGAGGGCCTAGAGCATGGGAGGCCCTTCACAAACACTTGTGGACTGATTGGGTCTTTCCCTTAGAGCTGTTCCTCATTTTTCATTTGTTTTTATTGTTGTGCCTGGTTTTTCCTCAGGGAGGTTAGCAGACTGGTTCCACCCTCCCCCACTGAATCTCTGCCCTTTCCCAGTCAGCTCACCTGCACAGAGGGTGGGCTTCTGGGTCAGGGAGACTTGGCACCAGCAGGAATTTTAAGATATGTACTGACCAGTCACTGTTTTTGGCCTCTGCAAGTTTTTGCTTACATAATACCTAATCATTGGCAGTGTGGCCTCCCTTTAAAAGGTGAGGTTTTACCTGAGATCACTGCTGTAAGACTTGGGATACTGGGGTGGTACCTTGTCAGCCTACCACATGGCCTGATCAGCCAACATGGTGTATAATAAAGGGTCCAATTCTAAATTATTACTTGGGTCTTGCTCGAGTTTTCTGGGTACAACATTATTCTCACAAGTTGACCTTCTTGGCCTCTGGATCTGGATTTATTTCTAGCCATTCTGTCTTTACTATTTTTACCTTTGACCCCTTAGCTGAGTTTCAGCTGCCAGCCTCCCCTACTCTTCTCTACTGGTGGTTTTTGTTTCTGACATTAGCCATCACTATGGCTTCAAATAATTTGTTTTTATATAATTTCTGTGGAAACAAAATTCAATACTATCTTACATTCCATAACCTATCTTTTGTTTTATATGACCCCTGCATGAACCTCAGGACCAGCTATAACAACAACTTTTTCACTTCGAGGTCTACTCTCCTCAAATTGGTTTTTATTTTATTTTTTTAATAAAATTTATTAATGATTCACCATAATGTGTAGATTCTTAAAGAGCCTGAGCATTTGTGATACTTGTATTGATAAGTGGGCCAGTACAATCTGACACAGACTGAGTCTGAACTAGATTGAACCTCAGCCTCAAAATGGTTTTTATAAAAAGACTCCTAACATTCCCTGGGATGCCCTTTCTCCATTATCTCCCATGTCAAATAGTTTCCTTAGAACTATTTGTAACTAGCTATACTAACCAGGACCTATTCCTCCTTTACCCACCTTAATGGAAGGTACACAAGGGCCTTAACAAGCACACCTATTGGTGTTGGTATAACTAGCTTCACCATAATCAATATGTTGTACCCAAATAAAGTGAGACAGAAGATCCCCCAAATTAGAATTTGTGTGGATTTATCACCACGGGACTGCCAGGGTGCATAGTCACCGAAATCAGACAGTGATTTTTCACAGACAGTTGCTGGTTTTTATAGTGGTTCCATAGCCAGGTTAAGTAAGCTGAAACTACAGTGATTGGTCAGTGTACATTTGAATTTCCTGCCAGAGTAAAACCCTAGGTAGAAACTCCCACCCATGGATCAATTAGGGGAAGGGAAAAGGTGGGGGGTTGTGCTTGCTTACAGAACAATTAGGGGAGAGGAAGATGGAGTTGTCTGTTTTACAAATCAATGAAGGGAAGGGGAAGTGGAGTTGTCTGCTTTACAAATCAATGAAGGGAAGGGGAAAGGTGGAGTTCTGTCCAACAAATAGCCACCTTTTCCCCCTTGTCTCCAGTATTCAGTATTATATAAATACTGCTAGCAGAACTGTGAATGCCACATCTTCCCTTCAAGGCCAAGTTGGCTTGCCATGCTCTGGGTGGAATAAAACTTCTTTCCCTCAGTCTTGCTGGCTTATTGGCTTCAGCTGGTTGAAAGGATAAAACAATTCGTGCAGCAAGAGCCAGATCCACCAAAACCATACAAGGAGGAAGCACCTGCTGGTCCTGCAGGGAGAAGGGACAACACCTGGAACAGATACATTAGAGAATAATTATTATTATCTATTAGGTCTCCTTCTCCTTCCCCTCTCCTCTTGTTTCTTCCTGTCCCCATCTTTCTTCCTATTTTTCTCAATAACAGAGGAGCCAGTAACAAACTGAATGGTCTTCAAGATAAATTAATCTTTCAAAAAATAGCAACCTATAGGGAGAAATACTGTTCTGTATCAGATTGTCACCAAAAGCAAGGAACTTGATACTGGCTTGGAAATGATGGATCTCTGGAAGAAAGTGACCATCCTTTCTAAAATTGTATTTAAAT
>WOXC01005357.1:0-16368 GCA_011680675.1 Gymnobelideus leadbeateri | reverse complement strand
GGGATTCTCTTTGCTTGCCTCTGTTTTAAGCAATATCCATATATCCACTTATCATGCCTTTGTTGTGGATGAATTGGGGGGGAGGCGAGCGAGAGGAAGAGACCAAATAAAATAAAAAAACAGTTCTTTCAGCGAAACCTTCCACGGAATGGCCTCCTGTCATTTCACAGCCTCTTTGCCCCATCTTAGCGTTCCAGACGTGGTCTCTCCTGGGGAGAGTGCACTAGGACTGTGGCCTGCCATGTTCTGGTCCTAGGTCCAGCACTGAGTGTGGGTAACCTTTGATGCATCTAAAGATCGCGTTAGCTTTTCTGGCTTTCCATATGCAGAATGCTGCTAACTGGAGCACAGCTTTTAGCAAATGAACACCTGCTGCTCCTGGTTAGTAGAATTGCCATCTTCCTAACTCCTTAGACCTGGACTTGTGTATTCATTTACAAGCCTCTTTTCTATTGTTCTTGGTTGGTAATGCCTTGTGCCTGTGCTGTCCTTTGAATGATTCTCCACTGGAATTGTTATGATTCAGTGGCAGTCTTATGATGCATCACAAGACTTGCCCCAGGCAGCATTCCAAGCAGAAGACTTGTTTTTTTGCTTTTTTTTTTGGAGGGGAGAAGGTAGGGCAATTGGGGTTAAGTGACTTGCCCAAGGTCAAATGGCTAGTTGTGTGTGTGTGTGTGTGTGTGTGTGTGTGTGTGTGTGTGTGTGTGTGAAGTGTCTGAGGCTGGATTTGAACTCAGGTCCTCGTGACTCTAACCACCCTGAGAGGACCATTTTTTATTAAAAGATGGACTTTTGTTTCAGGGAGAAGTTTGGTATCATTAATAAAAAAGCCTAAGTTCTCAAAGGTAACCTGGGCTACTTTCTTCCTTCTATTTAGTCATAGAAAAGCTTACTCTGTGAGTACATAATTACTCTTTTACATCAGATATCATTACCTGCCCTTCTACACACACACACACACACACACACACACACACACACACACTGAAGGACAATGAATCGTTTATCCAACTGCATATCAGAATCTGTTTAGCAAACATTATTCATCCATTTGTTTTTTCCTGTGTGAATAGTTGGACCAAACTTTTCAGAGGGATAATAGATTTAATTTAAGAGGCTCTTTAATGAACACATGCTTACAATGATCATTATTTCTTTGTTCTAAATGTTCACAGACTATCTATTTAATAGTCTGCTGTAGACTTTTGCCCCCCAGGAATCAACATCAAGCTTATTGATTTATGGTTTGAAAGATTCACCTCTTTCCCCTTTTAAAAATAAGTATGATGTTTGTTCATCTCCAGTCATTTCCACTTGCCCCCCCACCCCCCCATACATATTGCTGAAAGTGACTTGGCAATAATAGTGACATGTTCTTGGAGGATTCCTTGACTCTTCATTCTTCCTCATTTCCCACAAGACCTTCCTGCTGATGCTCCCTCCGCCACATCTATGCTCTCTCTCTGCCATCTAAGTTTGGGCCCTTGTCCCTTATTGCTCTCCCTGCATGGAGTCACTCACCTCTCCAATGCAGCCTTTGCATAGCTGCAGAATTTAGATGCCTCGTTTTACTAGAGGGGGCAGAAGCTCCTAGCAGCCTCCCAGATAAATGCACTCTTGTTTCATGCTGCCCTTCACAGCCTGGCCCCTGCCACAGGGGCTGCATGTGACTTCTGTCTATCTGCTGCTTCCTGTGAAGCCCATGCTCTCTCCTGCCTCCCCCAGGGTTGGCTCTGTGCTTGCAAAGCTCTCCCTCTACACCTCTGCCTTCTGCAATCCCTCCATCCCTTCAAGTCTCGCCACCTGCTCCATGAGGCCCTGTCTCATTCTATGACTTGTTATCTTCTCTGCTCCGTCCTCCAAAATTACTGTATTTGTTTATCTCCATACATGCTGTTTTCTCTCAATGGAACATCAGCTTCTTGAAGGCAGGACTCATTTATATCACTCTGCCCCATCTCCCCCACTCATATAAAAGTGCTAGGCATGTTGTAGAAATGTATATAAATGCTACCAAACTGATGCAATGTGTGGGGGGCAAGATGCCTTTACTGCAGTGAAGGCTTCAGGCGCTTTCATAGCATATCCTTAACGATATTGAATTTTAATCCTTTGTTCAATATTTTTGTTCAGTTCTGCCAATCTCAAAGGTCATCTTCCTGGGTCAGTCAGTCAAAGGTTCTGCTTTCTTTGGTAACTGTTTTCATCATACCTTCTATCCCAAGAAGCAACCCTATCCTTTCCTTCTTCTTTTTGGCCTATAACCTAGCTTTTAAAGGGTCCTTTCAATTGTCATTGCCATTTATGATGAGGCTGAGATTATTCCATGTTTCAGCTTTTCTAACACTATTCTCATAGATCAAGCCACTGCTGCATTTATCCTGCATGCTTTGCCTCTGCTTCTACCTTTTGTAAAGGTGCTTTAAAGATATTAACTAGTGAGCTCACTATGTGGCCACATTGGTGTCTTTAGACACATTCTTCATTTTCCCTCAATGGAATTGTGTTATCAGAACTTCTCTTCTGGGCCTCCCATCCAATGTGCATGAGCTTCCCTCAGATTTTCTGGCTTCCTTAAAATAATCCTACCCTAAAGTCTCAATGCAGTGTAACAAAGAGTGTGTGGAAAGGAATGGGACGGCATAGGATATAAATGACAGGCAAAGGAATTCAGTCTCTCTTTTGAGCACAAGTGGAAGGAACTAGAGGTATTTAGATTGAAGGAGACAAGACATAGGAGGGAGCTGGAGTGGCCATCTTTAAATACTTGAAAGGTAGCCATATGGACTCTGAGAGGGTGTCTAACTCTACCACTTTATTCAGGAGGCAATGGGAGGCCCCTGAGATTTAGAGTTTAGCAATGATGTGGTTAGATCTATGAATTAAGTAAGACTACTGGGTTGAATGCCTCATTACTCAACAATGCTGGATATAGGATACCTTGCTGCATTCAGTACCCATCTGTGTATGGAGCTAGTCCAAGGCCAGTCCCAGGCATGTCAGACATAGTTCCAGTCCCTGAGGAGCTTATGGTTCAAGATCAATCCCATTTGATGTGATCCAACCACATTAAGTAGGCATAAATAAGCAAACATTTAACAAACAAGCAATTTCTCCTTCAAGGAGCTTAGTTATTTCTAGAAAATATGGAATTAATTTGATATCGCCCAATGAAAAAGAAAAGGAAAGGGCTTTAAACCTCATTTTATAGGTAGAGAAACAATCCAACCAAGACAGAATTTGGCCCAAACTATTGAAAGAAAGAAAGAAAGAAAGAAAGAGAGAAAGAAAGGAAAGAAGCAAGGAAGGAAGGGGGCAGCTAGGTGGTCCAGTGAATAGAGCACTGGCCCTGGAGTCAGGAGCTCTGAGTTCAAATATGGTCTCAGACACTTGGCACACTTACTAGCTGTGTGGCCTTGGGCAAGTCACTTAACCCCAATTACCTTGCCTTCCTCCTCCAAAAAATACATAAAAAAAGAAAGGAAGGAAGGGAGGGAGGAAGGAAGGAAAGAAGGAAGAAAGGAAAACTCCTATACCATAGAGTCCCACTTTCAGGGATTATCTATTATACCAACTGTTCCCAGTGTTACACACAGTGAATCCCCTTTAGGGCAGTTGAAAGCTCTGGATTGGTTTTATGGTCATAGACAACAGAGTGGCTCCAGGGAAATAAAGGAAATTTATGTTAAAATTGAAAGAGAACCCATGAAATTTTGCTAAATGTAGGAGTTCTGCGCATAAACACACACAAATATCATGTCTCTTATGTTAACATTCAGAAGGTAACATCATGACTGTTAATATCAGTATGTAACAGAACAACCATGTATTCAGGAGATTGTTTTATTCCTGACTTGGCTTTGCACGTATTGTTTTGCATCACATGGAATTAGCCTGTAGGGCAGCAGGGTACCTGCTTAAGGACCCAGTGTTGTATACCATGTATGGACTGAGATGTGATGAACCTGCCACCCCTGGAAACTCAGTTCCAGCAATCTCTCTATGAAGAGAGACTCCCATTTCCATAGGGTTTGTGATTTGCTTAGCTCTTTCCTCACAAGAATCCTTTGAAGAATCCCCTGCTATTCTCCCATTTTATGAACTCCAAGGGTTAGTGTTGGAAATGAGCTAATGGATCACACAATTCTGAGCTGGAGGAACCTCGTTAAGCAGAGGTCATGGGATTATAGACAGAGCTGAAGGGACATAAGAGGTCTCCAGCTCCCTCCTGTCACTTTACAAAGAGGGTATGGGGACTCATGGATATTGAGTGACTTGCCTGAGGTCACACAGGTAGTGAATGACAGGACTTGAGTGAATGACCTCCTGCCTCTGCCTGCAGCAGGCAGCATTTGACTTGAGGTCCTCTGAGTGCTGTGAAGCAGAATGAATACCCAGAGTTTAGGGGGAACACGTCCCCAGATCTAGGGCCAAGCAAACAGAGCTGATGCACCACTAAGAGACCCTCAGGCTGTGCTTCATCCCCCCTAAGTCAGCACTAATAGTAATTGGCTTGCCCTGTGCTGGGCACTGCAGACATGAAGACAGAAAGCTCTCATCTCCTGAGAGGACACCCATTATATGTGCACAGAACAATGGGTATGAGGATTACACAAAGTGTAGGGGGGTGATCAGAGCTGCTCTTCTATGGGAGGAGTTATGGAAGCTGTGTTTCTTTTTTTGAAAATTATTTTTTGTTACATTTTAAGTTTCGAACTGTATCCTTCCTTCCCCACCCCATTCTAGAAAAGGCCACCATTGTTCTCTCTCTCTCTCTCTCTCTCTCTCTCTCTCTCTCTCTCTCTCTCTCACACACACACACACACACACACACACAGAAACAGAAAACCATACTATGCATACTTCTAATAGCATCTTCCTTAATAGGTCCTGATTGGAGAATTCATAATACTCAGAATAACTTAGTCATTCACAGTTACTTCTCAAACAACATCGAGGTTATTCTATACAATGTCCTCTTGGTTCTGCTCATTTCACTCTTCAACATTTCATGCAAGTCTTTCCATGTTTTTCTAAAACCATTGAGCTCATATTCCATCACAGTCATACACCACAACATATTCAGCCATTCCCCACCTGATGAGCATCTTGGCAATTTCCAGTTCTTTGCTTCCACAAAGAGCTGCTAATAAATATCTTAGAAGACATAGGTCCTTTTCCTTTTCCCCTGATGACCTTGGGAAACAGACCTAATAGTGGTATTGCTGGGTCAAAGGGTATGCTCAGTTTTATAACTCTTTGGGCATAATTCCAGATTGTTCTCCAAAACGTTTGGATCAGATCACAGTTTCACCAACAGTATATTAATGTCCCAATTTTTCCATATCCCTTCCAACATTTGTCATTTCCCCCTTCTATCATTTTAAACAATCTGATTAAGTATAAGATGATATCTCAAGGTGGTAATAATTTATATTTCTTAGTCAATAATCATTTAGAGCATTTTTTCATATAACAATACATAGTTTTGATTTCCTCCTCAAAAAACTTCCTGTTCATGTCCTTTGACAATTTACCAATTGGGGAATAATTCATATTCTTATAAATTTGACAAAGTTCTCTTTAAACTTGAGATATGAGACCTTTATCCAAGAAGCTGTCCGTGAAACTCGCCTCCCCCCAATTTTCTGCTTTGTCTAATCTTTGTTATATTGATCTTATACATACAACCCCTTTTTAATTTAATGGGATAAAATTATCCATTTTACATCCCACAATTCTCTCTCTCCCTGTTGCCTCAAGTTTCCTCATCTACAAAATAGCTGGAGAAGGAAATGGCAAATCACTCCAGTATTTTTGACAAGAAAACCCCAAATGGGGTCAAAGAGAATCTGAAATGACTGAAGAGCAACAAAAATCCCTAAGTCTGCAAGGTAACATGTTCCATGTTTTTCTAATTTATTTATGATAACTCCCTTTATATCCAGATCCTGTATCCATTTTGGCCTTATCTTGGTAAACAGAATAAGATATTGTTCTATACCCAACTTCTGCCAGACTGCTTTATAGTTCTCTCAACAATTTTTATTAAATATTTAATTCTTATCCTAAAAGTTTAAATATTTACATTTGTCAAACACAAGGTTACTATAATCATTTGCTACTGTGTAGAGTATGTCTATTCTGTTTGACTGATAGGACTTCTCTATTTCTTAGCCAGTACCAGGCAGTTTTGATAATTTTTGCTTTTTAATATAGTTTAAGATTTGGTACAGCTTAACTTCCTTCCTTTATATTTTTTTCACTAATTCCTTTGAGATCTTCTTCCAAAGGAATTAGTTATTGGTTATTATTTTTTTCTAGCTCAGTAAAATGATTTTTTTGGCAATTTAATTGTGATGGCACTGAATAAGTAAATTAGGTAGAACTGTCATTTTTATTATATTTCTGCTCACCTAGAAATAATTTTTCTCCAATTATTTAAATCTGATTTTATTTGTATAAAAAGTGTTTTATAATTATGTTCAGGCATTTCCTGGGCATATCTTGGCAGGTATACTCCCAGGTATTTTATGCTGTCTAATTTGTTTTTTTTTTTTTGGAGGGGGTTATCATTAATTTATTGAAAAACTTTTGTAACTTTGTTTTCATATCTTTGAATATTAGGCATTTCTTTTTTTTTTTTTGGTCTTTATTAATTTGTTCATTTACTTTGAGTTTACAAGATTCAGTTCTCCAGTTCTTTAAGTTTCAAAGTTTCTTCACTTCCCCTCCTACCCCCCACCCCATAGCGGCATACAATTGGGTATAGGATCTGCAGATACTTTCATATTAGAACATTGGTCAGGTTATAAAGAAGGATTGTATTGGATGGAATGAACAATGGGAAAGAGGAAGCCAAGCCAAACAACAACAAAAAAAGGAAAGCAGGTAATTTGCTTCAATCTGCATTCAAACTCTGTTCTTTCTAGTTCTTTCTCTGAATGTAAACATCTCTTTCCATCATGAGTCTTTTGGAGTTTACTTATAGCCCTGCATTTCTGAGAAGAGTCTGGTCTATCAAAGTTGGTCATCACACACACATTGTATCTGTAATGGTGTACAATTTTTTCCTGGTTCTGCTCTTCTCACTAAGCATCAGTTCCTATAAGCCTCTCTAGGTAGATATGAAGTCCATCTGCTCTTCATTTCTTATGGTGCAATAGTATTCCATTACATTCATATACCATAACTTGTTTAGCCTTGTTTTTTTTTAATGGGGTATCTCTTACTATTATTGATATATAGAGGAAATGTTGATGATTTACATGGTTTTATTTTATATCCTGTGACTTTGCTTACAATTATTGTTTCAACTAGCTTTTCAGTTGAATCTCCTAATGCTAAAATAGCATTTTTAACACAATAATGAATAATATTGGTGATAACAGGCATCCTTGTTTCCCTCTTGACCTTATTGGGAAGCATTCTTAGCTTATTCCCATTACAAAAAATTCTTGCTAATGGTTTTAGGTAGATGATTATCATTTTAAGAAAAATCCATTTATACCAATGCTTTCAAGTTTTTTTTTTAAAATAGGAATTTTTTGACAAATGCCTTTTCTGCATCTGTTGCTATAATCATGTGATTTTTGTTACTTTTGTTATTGATATAATCAATTATACTAATAGCTTTCCTTATGTTGAATCATTCCTGCTTTCCTAGTATAAATCCCACTCGATCAACTGTGTAATCTTTGTGATATATCGTTGTAGTCTTCTAGCTTGTATTTTATTTAAGATTTTAGTGAAATTGAAACTTCCTGTCTCTGTTTTTGTTCTTCCTGGTACATATTTGTTTCATATAAGAAGTTTGGTAACACTCCTTCTTTGCCTATTATTCCAAATAGTTTATTTAATATTCGAATTAGTTGATCTTTAAATATTTGGTAGAATTCACTTATAAATCCATCTGGTCCTTATGCTTTTTGTTTCATTAGGAAGCTTCATTTATGGCCTGTTCAATTTATTTTTCTAAAATAGGTTTCTTTAGATATTATACTTCCTATTCTGTTAATCTAGGCAGTTTATATTTTTGTAAGTATTCTACCATTTTACTTAAATTCTTAAATTTATGGGGCAAAACAACTGCTAAAAATTGCTTTAATTTCATCTTCATTAATGAGATGGTCACCTTTTCATTTTTGATTCTGAGAGGGGAAGATTGAACTCCCTCATGATTATAGTTTTACTATCTATTTCCTCCTGAAATTCATTTAGCTTTTCCTTTAAAAATTTGGATGCTGGGGTGGCTAGGTGGCACAGTGAGTAGAGCGCCGGCCCTGGAGGCAGAAGGACCTGAGTTCGAATCCGGCCTCAGACACTTAACACACACAAACAAAAACCTAACCGTGTGACCTTGGGCAAGTTACTTAACCCCAATTGCCTTCCAAAATGCAAAAAAAAAAAAAAAAAAAATTTGGATGCTACAGCATTTGGTACATATAGATTTAATATTGATATTGCTTCATTATTTATGAGACTTTTAACATAATATAGTTCCTTATTTATCTCTTTTAATTAAATTCATTTTAGCTTTAACTTTGTCTGAGATCATGATTACCCACCCCTGCCTTTTTTTTCATTAGCTGAAACATAATAAATTCTACTCCAGCCCTTTATTTTTACTCTGTGTGTAACTCTCATTTTAAAATGTGTTTCTTGTAAACTACATATTTTCAGATTCTGGTTTTAATCCATTCTGTTATCCATTTCTGTTTTATGGGTGAGTTCAAATTATTCACATCAAAGTTATAACTACTAGTTGCGTATTTCCTTCCATCCTATTTCACCTCACCATTTATCCTTCTCTCCCTCTCTTTTTACCCGATCCTTCCTCAGGTGTCTAATTTACTTCTGACCACTGCTTCTCTTGTTTGCACCCCTTCTAAGAGTCCCTTATTTATCCTCTCCCCTTGCCCTCCTATTTCTTAATCTGCACACCCTTCTAAGAGTTTCTCCTTTATCCTATCCCCTTGTCCTTCTATATCTCTGTAAATTAAGAAGACTTTTATACCCTTCTAGATGTCTATGCTATTCCCTTTTCAACCCAGTTCTGATGAGAACAAGGTTTTAGCACTACTACCCCAAGTTCCTCCTGCCTTCACTGTAACAGTTCTTCCATTCACACCTTATTTGTATGAGATGATTGTTTAATTTAACCTCTCCCTACTCAATTTTATCTTCTAGATATCCCATCATGCTCAATTCAACCCTAAGCCTCCTATCTATGTATGCTTTTTCAAACTACCCAAGTAATGATAATATTCTTAAGAATAATAGATGTTTTCTCATATAAGAAGTAAATGGTTTTTGACCTTATAAATCCCTCATAATTGGTCTTTCATGTTTACATTCTTTCTTGTATGTAAAATTTTCCATTCAGTTCTGGTCTTTTTCTCATGAATACCTGAAAATCCTTTAATTCATTAAATATTTTCCCCCCATTTAGGGTTACACTCAGCTTTTCTTTGTAAGTTATTCTTGCTACAAAGCCAGCTCCTTTGCTCTTTGGAATATCATATTCTATGCCTTCTGGTCTTTTAATGTAGAAGCTGCTAAATTTTGTGTTACCCTGACTATAGCTCAAACTGCTCATTTCCCTCTCAACTTTCTGAAAGTCTGACTATGATAGTATATCTTTTACCAAATGAAATCAAGTAACACCTGATACTCATTTCAAAACATGACTGAAGCCTTTACAATGATCTCCTGCTTAAACTATCATATCTAATGTTTTAAGAAACTGACCAGGAGGCTACATGGTCAGTGTCCCTTGAAGAACTCTAAAATGGCCTGAGAAGGAGGGGGTGGGAGGAGATGCTCACCAGAGAGATGCCCTTCGAAAACCTGGCCCTTCCCCAAGCCTGGGCCACCAGTGGGAATGCACTGCCTCTCCATCACTTGCCTTTCTGACAGACAGGACACAGTAAAGAAAGTCAATGTATCATTGCACTTGTTGGATGCTGCCTTATTAAGGCAATTGTATCACCTGTGACTGTCTCCCCCACAGGCTTGGCTGTGAAAGGACCTGCTTGGTTTCATGTGATGCTTTGAGAACTTCAATGTCTATGCACATGCTAACTCTGAGCAGACTGTCTCCAGGGCCTTAGGTGGTATAAAATGATTCTGAATGAAATGAGCTTTCCTCATCACCTCACATAATAAAACAGACACCTATACACATTTGTATTTGTTTGTGGGAGCTCATGTTGAAGGGCAAGTGGTAGTTTTCTACTTTCCTTCTTTATTGTAGCTAACTAGACATGAGCATGGTTGTTTCTCCCTTGTGTGGCACAGCAGTCAGGACCCTACAAATTTGGGACCTTCAAAAGTTAGTGCTCTGGGGCAAATGTTCAATGATCTGCCCTAGTTACAGTTTCCTAGCACACACCACATACCATTCACCACAGAGACTTTTTTTCCCATAGGTAAAGACACTAGGGCTAAAGGAAAGCCAATTTGAAAGGTTATCTCATTAATCGAACTTGGTGTATCATTCTTAGGGGGCTGTTTCTCTCCCTTTAAAAAAGTATCTTCTGAGACAGATGATTCTTCAGGACTGTTCTGGAGCAGTCAGGAGAAGGGCACTGATCACATGAACCCTGGACAGACAATGTGGAACAGCTCCAAGGCTGGTGGTGCTAATGCCACTGTCATCAGACCATCAAGGGTCTTCATTTTCTGAGATTTGTAACTAGGACAGACCTTTCTAAAGAAGACACTATGGGGGTGCTAGGTGGTGCAGCGAATAGAGCACTGACCTTGGAGTCAGGAGGACCTGAGTTCAAACCTGGCCTCAGACACTAGCCATATGATCTTGGGCAAGTCACTTAACCCCAATTGCCCTGCCTTCCCCTCCTCCAAAAAGCAAAACAAACAAAAAACCAAAAACCCAAAACAAACAAACAAGCTGGTTTGATGGCAAATGCCCAGACACACACTAAGTGGTGTTTCTGCGTTTGGGTTGGCTTTGTCAACAAAGGAGATAAAAAGCATTAATGGCATACTGCAAGGTCTGTCAAAGTGCCTTACATACATTATCTCATTGATCTTCAAACAGTCCTGGGAGGCAGGTTAGTATGGCCCTCACTCTACAGGTGAGGAAACTGACATTAAGTGGTTTGTTCAAGCAATTTCAATACAATTATGTTGTCAAAATGCTGTAGTTGTAAGAAAAGGCTCAACTCTCCATCTTGAGAATGATACCCAGGAACCAAAGCATTGATCCTGAGCAGCCAAGGGCAGGCAAGGTAACTGAAAACTAGACTCTAAAAGCCTCATTACTGAAACAATCCCCTAAATACTTGTTCATACACATCACCTCCCCCACTAGAGTCTGAGCTCCTCAAAATCAGGGCTTCCCTTAGCCTTTTCTTTGGTATTGAGCACAGCAGGCACTTAGTATTGTAATAGTAATGAAATTTGAAGATCCCCTTGTATTGCTAAGCTGACAGGTACTTAGCACCTAGTTTCAAATTAAGCCTCTGTTAAAGAAACAGAAGGTATGATTCCCTATTGTTGACATAACAGGAAGGGGCTGAACAGGGAGAAGCTAATACCTCATATAAGGAAGAGCACAAGCTGGACAGTCAGAATTTCCTGGGGGAAGCATCATGGAGGCAGGACAGCTGCTGCTAGACTGAAGACTGAACTGAGAAGAGGAATGAGACTTGAGAACTGAGACAGAATTTCTTGAAGCAAGCCATGTGGAGGCTGGATAAAGTGATTTTGATTTTGAGAATGGAGCTTATGGTGCTGAGGACTTCTGAGGGCCAGCTGGAGCTGCCGAAGACTGAGGAAGCATGACTGTGGTGCCAGTACTTTATACAAATGTTGTTGTGACTTTGTTAATGTGTATGAATGTTATTGTGGCTTTGTTAAGCCTTGTCTTCCCAGGAACAGAGACTGTGAAGGATTTGAGATGGACTGGACACTGTAAGCTTCAATGTGGTATAGGAATTGCATGGAGAGCTGGACAAGTAACTGGGAGCTGTCTGCCTTTGAACCCAGGTGATAGTTTCTTTTTTTCAAGGCATAAGAATTCTTTTAAAAAGTGAGATGATACTTTGGAAAATTATTCATCATTTACATCAATTAAGCTCAGGGGACAAATGTCAAATAAAGAAAATTCCATTTCTACAGTTATTTTTGCTAATGCCAGGATTAAAAACAAGGTTCTTGACAGTTTCTGGCACTTCAGAAAGTGCACATATGATACAAAAAAGTTGGAATGAAAGAATATTAAATTCAGGTAGGAGTTGCCTGCCTCAATTCAAAATGAAAAGACCTCGGATACTGAGTAGTGATTGATGAAATTGTAACTTACTTGTGACTGAGGGGTGGATGGCCTAGGTATTTTCCACTACCCCTTAAGAGGGTAGTGACTGATGACTGAGTAGTGACTGATGACTGAATAGCGACTGATTTGCAACTTACTGTGCCCCATGGGTGACCATGGAAGAGGAATCATGAGGGCTGAAAGCCTGCCCTGAATCAAGATGAAAAGACCTCTCTGTGGGTACTGAGTAGTGACTGATGAAATAGAATACTAAGTAGTGACTGATGAAATTATAATTTACTGTAACCTAGGGGTGGATGGCTTTTGTACTTTCCACTACCCCTTAAGAGGGTACTGAGTAGCGACTGTTGAAGTTGTAACATAATTGCACCCCATGGGTGGAAAACTTTGACTTTTGTACTTTGTGACCCTTCTTTAAGGATAACTGAATGATTGAGTTACTAAATGATTGTACTTTACGGAAAACTATGTGACCACTTTGGTGAAAACTATGTGGCCATTTTAGTGCTAAGTTGTTGAGCTGTGACATGGTGAATGCTGTATTTTTATTTTCTGTGATAAGCTGTAACATTGTGAATGCTGTGCCTTGATTTTCTGTGAATGTTTTGCTCTGATTTGTTATTGAGTAAATAGAGAGTTCACTATACTGTGTAATCAGAATCTTAAAAGCTGTTCACAGCAGCAGTCCTCTGGAAAGTTGCTCGTGCTTGGCTTTACAAGTGTTTGCTTATGGACTTTAGTATCACTTAGCTTTTCACAGAGTTTGGAACTTGCCCCAAACCACATAGCTGAATTGGACCCTGGGCCAGGTCTAGACCCCAGACATTCTGGCTTCCAGACCAAGGTTCTTCACATTAGACCATCCTATGTTTCCCTGGAAGGAAAATAACACTTTACTTCACTGAATTTAAATAAGTATTTATTAAACACTAACACAGACAACGTGCTGGGTATATAAAGACAATACAGCAACAGTCCCTGCCCTCAAAGATCATAGAGTCTATTGTGAAATATGACATGTACACAGATAAGAAAATATAAACTATTATGTAATAGGGACTGGCCCATGTACCGAGTGCTTTGGATAGCGTCTCCTTACACAGAAAGACTAGAAAGCCTGCTTCCAGGAGAGTTATGTAATGAAGTACCTTGGAGGCATGAGAGCACATGTAGATTTTCTGTAACTGATTCTGGTTTGCTAACTGGATAGGAGAAGCCTTTTCCAACTGGCTACAGAGTCAAATGAGGTGTGTCTCCAGTCCCTTACAGCATCGTCTCTGGCTGAACTCAATGAATGAAGGAGTCCAAGAGATTCCCCCAGCATCACACAGCCAAAGAGAATGGCCAAGGTTAGGATTTTATTGCTATTGACTGTCAGACACCCCTATCATCAACCCAGACCCACTCACACACGTGACTAAAAAGCCTTTGCCTAACCACATGTTAGCTGAGCAGAACCAGCTGCACGTCTCTATTCTCAGGGCTCCTCAGTGCATTTCTGAAACATGTCATCCTGATTCTCCCTGGATCTCCACGTGGTATGGGGAGATGCCTTCCAAGGTGTTCTGACCATGTGCCAGTCCCTATTACATAGGCAAAGTCATTACAAAATTATAAGGAAGGCAGAAAGGACTAAGAATTGGGGGATGGGATAGAAGGAAAGATACTGTGAAGCAGATGGGTAGAGCCAGGCAAAGTGAGGGGTCCATGAGAGGTGGGAGAACACTCCAGATTAGGGGGTCAACCCATGCAAAGGCATGTGGTTCATAATGTGGAAGCTCATTGAATCAGAGATATAGACTTTAAGGACCATCCATTTCAACACCCCTTCATTTTACAGACAAAGAAATTAAGGCACAGACAGACTTATCCAGGGCCACACCGGGAGGACTCTACCCCTACAGAAGGAAGGAGCGACAGGGGAGGGCCCTATTGCTCCTCTTGCCATGTGTGTGACTTCCCCATCCCTGACCACTGCTCTTCAATGTGCTGGTTTCCCCAACTGGTGGGTAAGCTGCTTGAGGGCAGGCTCTGTCTCACTTCTGCATTTGTGTCTCTAGCACTTTCCACAGTGCTCCAGACCTGGCAAGCGCTTCAAGGGAATGTGACTACATTCATTCACTCACTCACCCGCCTAGACCTTATTCTTCTTGTACACTACACTGAATAATTAGCCAACAACTTTTCTCCTCAAGTTCCATTGCCCAATGAACCTTGAGAAGGGGGACTGCAAGGCCACAGCAGACATCCCATCACTGCTCACTTAAGTCCAGTCACTCTTCCCAAGTCTAAAGTGAACAAGGGGAGGTGTCCTAAGGAAATTTCCACAGGGCATATTTTGATTCTTAAAATGAATTTTAAAAAATTTCACATATTAAAAATGAAGAATTGGATAAAGTTGGGTGGAAAACTTTTCACAAGTCTATCAGGGTAAAGAGATATGTAAATGCACCAGGCTGTATATTATAGGTGAGATAAGGAAAGGAGGAAAAGTTAGGGATGAGGAGAGGGAAAGAAATAGGAAGTCAGCTATGCAGGCCCTTCTCCCCTCACATTCCCTCTTCTCTTCAGGCATCCACTCTCAGACTCTGGAGAACTTATCCCCCAAACAAATCCAAGACAGCCTCTACACATGATACTGGGCCAGAGACAAAGCAATCTCTAGAGAAGATTCATGTCCTTGGAATAATGCCTTAGGCCAAGTCCCACTGGAGGACTGTGGGGAATTATAGGGTGTGCCAGTCTCCTCTGTAAATGAACTAAATCCTCCCTCCCCCCTTTATATTCTTTGTAAAAAGCACTGGCTTTACTGGGAAGGATGGAGAGGAGAGAGATCTGCTGGGAAATGCAGGTGATGTAAAACCCAAAGCTTTTGATGATTATTTTTAATAAGAAAGTTGATTCCTAGCATATTCATATTTTAAAAGACATTTGAGATCATTTGGTTCAATTCTGTTTTACAAAGGAGGACCCAGAGGTCCATGGAGGTAAAGTAGATAGTGTCCCACTCCCTCTGCTCCTCCCCCCTACCCGGGTTTTGCCACCCCAGCCCTGATTCCTGCATCAGAGATGTCTGAGTAGGATCTGCCCTGTGCTGTTGGGACTGCTCAGTGGACAGAACAGCTCATTCATTCCGTCCAGGTCCAAAGGTCCTGCTTAGTTAGAGGTATGAGTGGCAGCCTTATCTCTGCCAAAGGTTCCTCTAACATAAATTCAAACAACTTCCCGCTTCTGGGTTTGGTTTTTCAAATTCCCTCCAAACCATGGATCCATGGAGCAATCCACAGGAAGGAGGGTCTTTTCCATTAGTGTCTTGGAATCTCAGGCTCAAACCCAGGCCTACTTCCTGAGAAAAAGCCTTCCTCATTCAATTTATATGACTCTCTTCCTTGCCTGCCTCTTTTGCCAGGAAGCAGGCTCTGGGTCACAGACCTCTTCATATACATAGTTTCTTTTTTAAAAAAATTAATTAATTTTCATTTTATTTATTCTCAATTATATGTAAGCAAAAAATTAACATTCATTAAAAAAATTTTAGCTCAAATTCTCTCCCTCTCTCCTTCCCCTCTCCTCTCCTTGAGAAGACAAGCAATTTAATATAGAGTATACATGTGCAATCATGCAAAATATTTCCACATTAGCCACGTTGCAAAAGAAAACACAGACCAAAAAACTTCCAAAAATAATAAAGTGACAAAGCATGCTTGAATCTGCATTCAGACTCTATTAGGTGTTTCTATGGGGATGGACAGTATTTTTTATCATAGATCCTTTAGATTTTTCTTGGATCACTCTATTGTCGAGAATAGCTAAGTTATTCACAGTTATCATCAAGCAATATTTCCCTTATTGTGTATAATATTCTCCTGGTTCTGTTCAGTTCGTGTCAGTTCATGTAAGTCTTTCTAGGTTTTTCTGAAATCTGCCTGACCATTTCTTTTTTTTTTTAATTAATTTATTAGTTTAGTTTCAGTTAACAAGATTCAATTCCATAGTTCCTTGATTTTCAAATTTCCTTTACTTCCCTCCCCCCTCCCCACACGACAGCATATAGTCCAGTATAT